>JARYGA010047428.1:0-32682 GCA_030545235.1 Helianthus tuberosus
GATAGATGGATATATTGCTCCTACACGTCGTGTTGAAGGAAGGGTAAAAGTGATTTCTTATGACAAGATGGATGAATCTGAGAAACAGTTGGTTGATGCTGAGAAGAAAGCTTTAGCAGCAATAAAGATGTCCTTGCCTGAGTGTGTTAAACATACTTTTAAGAAGTATGGGACTTCTAAAGAGCTGTGGGAAGCTTTAGAAAAACGTTATCAGATTCCTTCAAGATTGAATACATGTGATCAAGCATGTGTAGCTGAGCTTGCAGATGTGAAAATTGGAGAGAAAGCTGCTGAGGTAGAAGAGAATAAGGAAGCAGATGAGGAGAATGCTGAAAAGAAGGGTGCAGAAGTTTCAAAGGGATCTGTAAGTCATACATGTCTTAATTGCACTGAACTACAGGTTAAAGTTGACAGACTATCGGAGCAAAACAAAATTCAGTCAGCTGAATTAGAAAAGTTAAAAGAGTCAAATGTTCTTTTGATTAAACGAGAGTCAGATTGTTTTACAAAACTCAAATCAAATGAACAAGAAATCAGCAGTTTAACAAGCAAAGTCAATGAACTGTTACAGATCATTGATTTGGCTCGTGAAACTGTGAAAGAAAAGACTAACGAGCTTTCAGAAAAGTGCACAGAATTGGCTGATGCACAAGCCAAAATTGTAGAACTTCAGGGGAAGTTAAACAATTTTGGAAATTCTTCGTTAGTCAGGACTCAAATTCAAAAAGGTTTAAAAATAAGTAATGATAAAACAGGGGTGGGGTTTACTAAAGCTTCATCTTCTAAACATCAAGACTACTCATTTTTACCAACTGAAGATGAGCTAACTGATTTTGTAACCACTGCACAAGTAGTAGTGGATCCGATAGCTGTGGACTTGCCAAATAGTCCAGTTTCTTTGAAAGAATCTGTTGGGTCTAACAGTACACCTCAAAAAGTGGATGAGGATACTGAAGACAAAAAGGCCAACACATTTAAAAAGGGATCAAACAAAAAGAAAACTTATAAGAAAAGATCATGTTTTAGATGTCACAACAAAGGACATGTGTCGAGTTGTTGTCCTTTGAAGAAAGGTAAACAAGAAGTTGATGAGGTTAAAGACGGGAATCAGGTTGGGTCAAACAATAGTGTAAAATCTAGTTGTCAGACAAATAAACCTGGATTTCAATCAAAACCCTCAACTTCGAGAAGATTTGATAGACCAAGAAATATTTCTCCACAATTTAGTCATTATAATGGTAAATCAAATCGGTTTCAAAGTCAAAATAGAAATTTTGGATATCAAAATCGATACCAAACTGCTGGTAATCGAAATTTTCAACAAAGAAAAGAATATAGGGGTTTTCGTAACTCAAATTTTCAACAACATCCAAAATTTTTCCAAAATTCATGGTATGAGAATGGGAGAAGAAGGTATCAAGATAATAATTTTCAAAGGTCAGAAAATCCGAGAGTTTATTGGAACTCTCGCAATCAAAGATCTAGTGGAAATTATCAATCTTGTTCAACAACAACATCCAAGACACAAGTAAGGTGTGATGGATATTGGATAGAAGCTTCTTATATGGATTTACATGGTCAACCCAAAACCGGTAAGGTTTGGGTTCTCAAGTCTAACTAAGTTGTTGAGTGAATGCAGGATGACCAAGAAGGACTGTTGATGTGTTCAACAGTGGTTATTCCTGTAAAGCATCTGAGGTGAATAGTAGGTTAAAAATTGGTAACGAACTATTTACTTCTGTGATTGTTATGATTATTCTAAACTTTAAACGTGAAAAACTTTTGTCAGATTTAAAGTGGGAGTTTGTTTGTGTTTAAATTTGTGTTTTTGAAACTTACTCCATGAAAACAAAAATTTAGGGGGAGAAATTCCTCTAAGCCAAAAAGAGTTTAGATAGTGCGTGTGTTTAGGGGGAGTAAGTTATAAAATTTTAAAAAATACAAAAACATTGAAAAATCAAAAACATAAAAAAAATAGAAAATCAAAAATGAGTTTTCACTGTGTGAAAAAGAAGAAATGATAGTACATCAGCAAGTTAGACTGTCACACTCGAACTGATTTAAAATGCTCAAGGGTGATAGTAGCTTCATCATATGATATACCAGTAGGCAAAAGCATGAAATAATCAACTTACCAAAGTGATATAAACATAAAAGCACTGAGTATGAGTGGGGAACACATCAGTGGTGTATGGTTTAATGACCTTAAATCTTGCGTTGATAGATTGCCAAAATCTGAAGTTTTGGGTCTTTATACTGTTATTTCATCTGGGGATATCTTGACTGTCCTTCTGTTCAGAACTAAAATTGTACATGACCCCAGGAAAGAAAGTCACTTGGAATTAGCACATTTCTATTTGAATGTCTGTATGTTGTCCCGATACACACAATTTTGATCTGATTCTGAAATCTTCTCTGAAAAAAGTCGTGTACCTCCTCTGCTGCATCCAGATATATGCTGACCTGGAGGTGCTAGGCAACGACAGCTTCTGCTGCATCCAGATACATGCTGACCTAGCTGTACGTTGTCGTGCTATAAATCTACTACACCCGAAAGAGGCCCTCTAGTGCCCAAATGAAACCCAATAAACCTATATCAAACTGAGAAAACTCATTTGATCTGTATATTATACCATCTCTGCTAAAGATCTATTCTGTTCTCTTCTCAACCTATTCCCAGTTAAGATTTCAGAAATCTGGATTGGACTTGTGAAATATGTGGTAGGGAAGATACTTGCATGATAGAGTGTGTTGTTTATATTTCTAGGATTTGATTAGTATTTATTTGGGTGTTCATTGTTAAGCAATCAAAACATGATAAAACAGATTATATGCAGACCTAGGCACTGTCAGGATATCTTAAAGGATGAATTCAGTATACTCACCTACTACGATGAAACTTTGTGCATACCTTGATCGCGGGGGTATATCCTGAAGTGGGACACACTAGTATATCAGTAATAAAATTACCTTAACGTATCATATGGTAATGGTACTTGAAATGTTCATGCATTTTGTTTAGATGGACAAAATACTGGTAATCGTCTTGGACTGCTTTTCACAAAAAAAATTACATAAAGAATTAACTTATGGTGTGGAACAGTTTGATTGTGCTGATATGATCTTCTTACCGTTGATTCCCACAAAAATAGGGTGTTTATTGCTTTTGTAAATAGTTTACTGCTTTCTTAAAATATCAAAAATACCAAAAATATTTCTTTTTAAAAGGACTTCCATTTTGAACTGACATGTAGTTGTTTTTGCAAACTAAGATAAAATATTGGTTTATCTTTAAATGTGAAAAAGACTAATGGTTTTTCGAGATACTTGCTTGTGTTTCTAAACAGATTGATGCAGTTATCAAAATGAAGTGCAGAATACAAGTAAAGTACATATTGAAAGTAAAGTGAAGAATGTGTGAAGATGCATGGTAGGAT
Organism: Helianthus tuberosus; assembly: GCA_030545235.1. Lineage (NCBI taxonomy): Eukaryota > Viridiplantae > Streptophyta > Magnoliopsida > Asterales > Asteraceae > Helianthus > Helianthus tuberosus. The sequence goes on from JARYGA010047428.1 coordinate 3,438, forward strand.
CCTTCTACTACATTGCAGAAAGAGAAAGAGATATGGAAGTTTTGAAGTTTACTTGCTTAACCAAAGATTGCTAGTTCGCTAATCTACAATGAATGAAAGTTTTGGAGATTGGAAGCATCAGCTAAGGGGGAGTTTGTTGATGTCAGAAACTGTGTAGCTGACGCTATCCAAAGACCAAAAGACTGCAAGATGTTTGAAGACAAAGTTACACTATGAAGCTATTGTCAAGGGGGAGTTTGTTAGTGCATATTCTGTGACAACAGCTTTATAGTTTGATTATTTAGTCTTTGGATATTTTGTAACGGGCTTAGCATATTGGTTAGGGAGTTATTTGTTGTAATGGGCTAGGAGAATGGCCAAGCCCAGACCAAAGCCCAGGTGCAAAGCTTGTCCTATATAAACAAGGCTTAGCATTAGGGTTTAGGTTAGCCAGTTGAGAGCCAGTTAGTAGTCAGTTGAGAGAGTTTGAGAAATCTACAGAGAGTGGCTGAGAGATTTCTTGTGAAGGTCTTGAATTGATTGTAAACCTTGTGTTGTATAATCAATAGAAGACCGGATTGAAAGTGATTTGTTTCGTGTTCGTGTTCGTGTTCGTCTTCTTTATTCTTGTTTCTGTTTGATAGGTTTATCAAGGGGATTCCGCACCCTTGGTAGATTGTCAATCTCGTTACGATCCACGGGATAGGGACCTACAGTTATCCTTGGCAGGCCTTGGATACATGACATGAAGGCAGTCCCATCCACTTATCATCAATGTGTGAAGCTTCCTAGTCCTTGGGGAATAGTGAAGATTGATAGTGATCAGCAAGAAGCTAAGAACTGCTACACCTCATCAATGAAACCAGCCTCAAAGTCAAGGGAGCAATAGCAATTAAAGCATCCTCCAAGGGATGTCTTGGAGGCAAGAGAGCAGGATGTAGTAGAAATCCTTATGGATCCTGGTGATCATGAATCTAAAGTTTATATAGGATCAGGGATCCTTGGCGAAATGAAGGAAGACCTCATATCCTTCCTCAAAAGGAGAAAGACTACCTTTGCATGGAAACATGAAGACATGACAGGTATATCTAAAGATATAATCACTCACAAACTTGGCATTGATAGGTCCTTCAAACCAATCCATCAAAAGAGGAGGAAATTTGCACCAGAAAGAAATGCCATTATCCAGGAGGAGGTAGAGAAATTACTCTAAGCAGGTATGATTAGAGAGGTCAAGTATCCAAGATGGCTGGCCAATGTGGTTGTTGTTCAAAAGAAAAACGGAAAGTGGAGGGTATGTGTCGATTTCACTGATTTAAATAAGGCATGTCCCAAGGATCCTTTCCCATTACCCCACATTGACTCCATGGTGGATGCAACTGCGGGTCATGAACTGTTAACTTTTATGGATGCTTCGTCTGGATTTCAACAAATTCAGATGGAACAAAGGATCCATCTGAAAAGAAATTGGATACTTGTTGAGCAAGGGGCACTTGAAAGAATTATTGGGGAGAAAGAAGTCAAGGACTCAGGATCCTGAAAGGATCCCAGAGAAAGCTCCAGCCCCTCCAGCAGATGCACAAGTGATAAACTTTATTTCCGGAGGATCAGACATTTGTGGAACATCCTTCTCTGCAGCTAAAAGACATGCAAAGGAAACCAAGATGGATAATGGAGATAGACCCATTCGAACATCCAGTGTCTCCGAAGGAAAAGTCATAACTTTTGATGAGGATGATCGTGTTGACATTCAGGATCCTCATCACGATGGTTTGGTTATCACTCTTTTTATTTCTAACCATTTTGTTCGTAGGATCCTTATAGATGGAGGAAGCTCTGTGAACATTATCCAGCTTGATGTCCTCAAGAATATGAATATTCCTGAATCCGATATCATACCAAGATCCTCTGTGCTCGTGGGATTCAGTGGCGAGACTAAGAATACTCTGGGGGACATTAAACTCCCAATCTATATCGAAGGCCTACATTCTTACCAAAATTTTTGTGTTATTGACTGTTTATCTTGTTGTAATGTTATCCTTGGCAGGCCTTGGATACATGACATGAAGGCAGTCCCATCCACTTATCATCAATGTGTGAAGCTTCCTAGTCCTTGGGGAATAGTGAAGATTGATAGTGATCAGCAAGAAGCTAAGAACTGCTACACCTCATCAATGAAACCAGCCTCAAAGTCAAGGGAGCAATAGCAATTAAAGCATCCTCCAAGGGATGTCTTAGAGGCAAGAGAGCAGGATGTAGTAGAAATCCTTATGGATCCTGATGAACATGAATCTAAAGTTTATATAGGATCAGGGATCCTTGGCGAAATGAAGGAAGACCTCATATCCTTCCTCAAAAGGAGAAAGACTACCTTTGCATGGAAACACGAAGACATGACAGGTATATCTAAAGATATAATCACTCACAAACTTGGCATTGATAGGTCCTTCAAACCAATCCATCAAAAGAGGAGGAAATTTGCACCAGAAAGAAATGCCATTATCCAGGAGGATACAGCCTTTATGACTCCAACTGGTATATACTGTTATATTGCTATGCCATTTGGACTAAGAAATGCAGGTGCAACTTATCAAAGGCTAGTGAATATGATGTTCAAGGATCAGATTGGACAAACTATGGAGGTTTACATAGACGATATGGTGGTAAAATCCAAAAAGGCTGAGGATCACCTAAGGGACTTGGAGGAAGCATTCAATATCCTTGACAAATATAACATGAAACTTAATCCTTCAAAATGTCACTTTGGTGTTAAAGCAGGTAAATTCTTAGGATATATGGTGACAAAGAGAGGCATTGAAGCCAGTCCAGAACAAATCAAAGCTATAATGAACATCAAGTCCCCTGCCAATGCTAAGGATGTTCAGAGGTTAACAGGCAGGATTGCAGCTTTAAACAGATTTATATCCAAATCCTCAGGAAAGTGCAAGGAATTCTATGATATACTAAGGAAGAACAAGAAATTCGAGTGGACTGAGAAGCATGAAAGTGCCCTAAGAGCTCTTAAGGATTACCTATCCTCGGCCCCGGCCTTGATGAAACCAGAAAAAGGAGATGTGTTATCCTTATTGTTTTGGTCAAAAATCAGACGAGGATAATGCAACCAAACTCTTTATTACGGGGTATGATGCTTGAATTGATGAACGATAAGAAGGATCACTATGAAATATGATGAACAATTGACACGAATATTTATACGGGGAAAAAGCCCTTGATCAAGAGTTGATCTCCGGCACAAAAAACCCTGGGTGATGGAAACTACCGATCACCACTTAAATTAAACAAACAATCTGTTACAACTTCGGATGATATCGAGCTAAGTACAAGGATCACTATAGTGTATCGTGTAGAAATGTGTATAATCGCCAAGTGTGTTGATGAGAGCAGTTGTTCGAGTGTGTGTGTAGCCAAAAATAGCCAAAAAGTGTTGTCTAATTAGCTCGTTACCCCTTTTAAATTAGAAAATATCTAAGTAACTAATTGTCCGCAAATGGTGCAAGTCCTCCACGACTCCACAACGTCCATTTTCAGCCAAGCACGTGCGGAATTCTTCAAGGAATATACTCCAGGAATATCGCCAAGACCAAGTCCAATTGATACTCCTGCAAAACAATTACGAATTCAAAGCAGACAATCATTAGTATAAGGATCCTTAGGATGATCCATGATCCTGATCCTGAAGCACTTCTGAGGATCACTAACTGACACAGAAGTAAGGATCACCAAGCAGGATAATAATTGAGGATCACGGGTCATTTAGAAATCCACCCCTAACAATTGCCCCCAAAATATAAGGAGTTATATTGTAAATAAACGAGTTGTATTTTGTTGATCTTATCCGCAACAAACTAACGGATAACTAGCCGTTGAAGACGGACTAGCTATTGCAAACGTGATTTCACCGAAGTGACAATCCTGCAAATCATCATTATAAATAGGAGTTAGAGATAGGATCAATTTGCATTTAAATCCAAGAGAACTTCCCTTTAAATTCTTAGCCGAATATCAATCAGGTATCTCTTCTCCTACTTCTCTTTCTCTCTCTTTTTTTCTTTCTTTACCATCATCTCGTTAAGAATGATTCTCCGGTCCTCTCCCACCAAGGACCACCAGAAGGATAGCCCCTTGAAGAGTCAAGGGATCATCAAAGACTCGGCAAATGAGAGGTGTTGCTTTAACGATGCACAAATAGATAAGATCCGGCACTGCTTTCCGGCGAACGCCTTTTTCAAACCCTTTGATCCCAATGTTCTGAGCGACTACATTTCTGAGGCATGGGTTGCCTTTCCGGTTACCCCATTCACCATAGGATATACCTATCCTTTTCCATCTTTTACCCAATCCTTTTTCTCCTTAACCGGCATCTCTTACATCCAAGCTATGCCGATGATCTAGAGGGTATTATATACCCTTGAAAGGATCATAGAGCAGGAAGGGATTGATTTAGGAATGTCGGAACTGGCAGAGATGTATGATCTCACAACGTTTGGATCCAACCGATATCTGTTTAAGCGAAAACCCGGCGAAGAACATTCCATTTTTAAGGCCACCAAGAACGATACAAACTGGAAACGACTCTTTTTCTTTGTCAGAAGGGATACCATTCCAAACGGAAAGGATCTACCAAGGAAGTGGGCCACCCATGGTAGGACAGAGGATCCTGAAAAGGATCACCAGGTAATCTTGCTTTCGTATAAGGATCACTAACCCCCTTTTGTTTTATGTTATGCAGCTATCACTGTTTCACACCTCATACCATCTCCTGATACTAAGGAAAGGCTTGCTGCTTTTAGAAGGCTTGAACCTGTAACCAGATCATTCAAGACAGACACCCAGGATTCACAAGAAGTATCCTCAGGTTCTATCACCATGTCAAGTAAGTATCCTGCTTTTTATATAGTTAAAGATTGAAATGAATAGCTAAATAGAAATAGGATAAGGATACTTATCTTGCTTTAAATGTGTAGGTGCCGGAAAAACTTCCAAACCTGCCTCCCAGTTCAACATGACCGACCTTGATACTGTTCGATCCAGGAAGAAGAAGACCACTGCCAGCCCAAGCGTCTCCATCCCCAAGGCACCCACTAAAGGAAGGTGTGGCAAGAAGAGGAAAACCTCTGATACAGAGGACCTACAGGGCCTGCCACTGATCCGCCACCAGTTCCTTGAATACTTCAATGAGGTGAGGATCACCAATTCTGCCTAGGTATCCTACTCATTTGAGGATCATCTGATTTGGAATTGCTTTGTCTTTTTCTTTGCATAAATTTGCTGAGATTGAAGATTATGTGGGAAGCGTCGAGGAGCTGGATAAGAAGATTGTTGACCTCCAACAAGTTGCAGTGCTTAAGGATCTTAAAATTGCTGATCTTGAAAAAGCCCTTCAAGATGCCAAGACTCAGACAGCTAAAATCTTGATCGACATTGACTATTAGAAACATGAGCTCGTGGAAGGTGCAAAGGTCTCCGCTGCCATCACAATGTATCAGACAAAACTAAAGATGGCCCAGGAAGCTCAAGATCCTAACTTTGACAGAAGCAGCTGGGATGTTGAGGGCTGGAAAGCGAGGTTGGCTGATCTTGAGGATGATGAGGAGGCTGAGGAGGTTTTGGCGATCGAGGCTGGAGGTAGTGGGAAGGATCAGGTTAAGGATACCGAAGCTGGAGGGGATGAGGATGCAGCGAAGGTGTAGGCTGCACAATTGGGCGATGATGGACATTCCTAGACGTAGCCGGAGCCCAATTTTTAAATTTGGTAGTAGTTTTTTGTGGTTGTGATGTTTTTAAAACAATGATGGTCTGTAATAACTAAACAATAGCTATTAGGGTTAAGGATCATGAATGATCCTTTGGACAATAGGTAGGATTACAATTGGTGGAGGGATCCTCTATTTGGGGGATGAAGCCATTGTGATCCTGCCATCTTTTTAATTCTTGCACTACCAAGACCTTTAGACAATGGATAACCTTTACCTACCCCAGCGGACGAGCCACGTATTGCTGGTGGATGCTCGGGGTAGGTAATTTTGACAACATAAAAGGGTTTAAGCTTTTGTGAATAAAATGACTTTAACTTTTTGGCTATATCCTGTCTTGATATCCTTGTGGTTATTTTATTTTTCAATTGTTTTGATGTACACTTGTTTGAATAGAAAAAGTTGAAAAAATTATATAGAAAATATTTAGGATATGATCCAGGATCAAATATCCTATAGTTGAAAAATTCAAAATGTGGTGTATTTTAAGGATCATGAGTTCAGTTGTCAAAGTATTAGGGTTATTCAAATAATCAATGAATAAAATCAAAATAGTTAAGGATCATACCTGAGGATCCAAGTTAGGATCCTAACTCTTAATACTATAACCAGGATAACCATAAGACAGACCTTAGTAAGAAGTAAGGATCAAGGATCCTTAGTTGTTTAACTTTGAAGACCTGAAATAGAACATAACTTGGGACTAAGCCATTATAAGATAAAGGTTAGCAACTGGGGACAAGCCCGAAGGATAACTGGGGACAAGCCCAAGGATCGTGTGTGAACTGGAGTATGGCCCTAACTGGCGACTATCCAAACTTAGTGGCATGAAAATGCCAAAACCTTAGCTAACGTGAAAACGTTATAAACCTTAAGAACGGATGTATGGTACGTCTACCATTATACGTAGGATCCTAGGTATAGCCAGTACAATGGAATTATCAGCCCCTAAAACGAGTACTGGTCCCACTGCCATGAACTATACCAGGATCATCATGCGCTACTGGCGGAACTGAGGTCAAGCCCAAACGACTGGGGTCAAACCCAAGTAACTGGTTGCTTGTGTGGATAATCATCCTTTTGCTAAGGGTACCTGAACCTTCAAAACTCAAAATCTCGTGAAAGGAGGATAAAGGATGCGGGATCCTTATCCTTTTGTGAGAAAATAAGGATATGAAATAGTTTAAGATTAGAATGTTACCTAAATGAGGATCATCTGTGCTTTAAGGATCTTTTAAGGACATTTATCATGTAAGGATCATGGATCCTTATCACATGAAGTATTTCTTCAAATGGATAGCATTCCAGGCTCTAGGTAGCAAATCACCCTCCATTGTTAGCAATCGATATGCCCCCTTTCCTGCCTCAGCTTCAATCAAGTAAGGGCCTTCCCATTTTGGTGCCAACTTTCCATCAGCAGGATTGGTGGTATTTTGAAATGCTTTCCTCAACACCATATCACCAATTTGGAACTTCCTGATCCTGACATTTTTGTTGTAAGCACCAGCCATCCTTTGCTGATAACTGGCCATCCTTATCCTTGCCAAATCCCTGATTTCTTCTATAGTATCCAGGTCTTGAACCAAGTTCTCATCATTTTCCTTAGGATCACGAATACTTGTTCTAGCAGTTGGAACCACCATTTATGTAGGGATCACTGATTCTGCCCCAAATACCAAGGAGAATGGAGTTTGGCCTGTAGCATTCTTAGGAGTTGTCCTATCAGCCCAAAGCACATAAGGTAGTTCTTCTGCCCATTTCCCTTTCTTGGATCCAAGCTTCTTCTTCAAATTGTTGATGATGATCTTATTGGAGGATTCTGCCTGACCATTAGCTTGTGGGTGGACTGGTGTTGATGTTATCATCTTAATCCCCCAGCTGTCACAAAAGTTAGTAGTTCTGCCCCCAATGAATTGGGAACATTATCACATATAATTTCAGAAGGAATACCAAATCTAGTTATAATATTTCTTTTAATGAAGGATATAACTTCCTTTTCTCTGACTTGGGCAAAAGCTTCAGCCTCTATCCACTTGGAGAAGTAATCAGTCATAGCAAGCATGAACACTTTTCCACCAGGTGCCTTAGGGAGCTTACCAACTATATCCATGCCCCATCTCATGAATGGCCAAGTGGAGGATATAGGAAGCAATAATTCAGCCGGTTGATGAAGGATATTCCTGTGTCTCTGACAAGGATCACACTTCTTAGCATACTCCACATCATCTCTCTTCATAGTTGGCCAATAGTATCCTGTCCTCAGGATCCTTGAGAATAATGCCCTGTCCCCAGTGTGGTTTCCACAATCTCCTTCATGGAAGTCTTTTAAAACTTCTTGGATTTCAGGATCCTCAATGCATCTTAAATATGGTCCTGCAAGAGATCGTTTATATAACATATTATTCAAAATTGTGAATTGAGATACCTTAATTTTGAAAGCCCTAGGGTTTTCTCCTGTAGGAATCTCTCCATGTTGTATGTATCTCATGATTGGGAGGATCCATGATCCTGGATGAGTTTGAGTATCCTCACTAGGGATAATTGCAGAATCCTCTCCTATTTCCATAGCCACGTGATCCTCGATGGTAGGAGCCAGGATATGGATAATGGGAATACTTATATCCTCCGGGATCTTCAAGGATGGTCCTAAATTGGCTAATGCATCTGCCTCTGCATTCTCTTCCCTTGGTACCTGTGTCAAGCTAAAAGATACAAAAGAGAGTGCCAATTCTTTGACTATCTCTAAATATTTGGTTAACTTTTCACCTTTAATAGCATAGGATCCATTAAAGTGATTAGTGATTAACAAAGAATGTACATGTACCTCAAGATACCTGATCCTCATATGCTTAGCAATTTGCAAACCAGCTATCAAGGCTTCATATTCAGCCTCATTGTTAGTGGTTTGAACTCACAAGCTATAGAATGGGGTATTATGTCCCCCTGTGGCGATTTTAGTAGTACTCCAAGCCATGTTCCTTTGACATTTGAGGATCCATCAGTATAGAGTATACAAGGATCCTTGGTCTCCTCTAGCTGCTGGACTTCTAACTCAGCTTCCTTTTGCAAATCACTACTGAAATCTGCCACAAAGTCGGCTAATGCTTGGGATTTAATGGCTGTCCTGGGCTCATATCTTATATCATATGTACTAAGCTTCACTGCCCACTTGGCCATCCTTCCTGACATTTCAGGTTTCCTGAGGGCATTCTTAATTGGAAAATTAGTTTTAACGATAATGGCATGAGTTTTAAAATAATGTCTCAATTTAGTAGATGCCATAATTAATGCAAGGATAAGTTTTTCTAAGTGTGAATACCTGGATTCAACATCAAGTAAACTCTTACTTACATAATAGACAGGATGTTGTGTACCTTGGTGATCCTTAACAAGGACTGCACCTACTGCTTTTGAGGATACCGCCAAGTATAAGGATAACACATCTCCCTTTTCTGGTTTCATCAAGGCTGGGGCTGAGGATAGGTAATCCTTAAGAGCTTTTAAGGCATTTTCATGCTTCTCAGTCCACTCGAATTTCTTGTTCTTCCTTAGGATATCATAGAATTCCTTGCACTTTTCTGAGGATTTAGATATGAATCTGTTTAAAGCTACAATCCTTCCTGTTAACCTCTGAACGTCCTTAGCATTGGCAGGGGACTTGATGTTCACTATAGCTTTGATTTGTTCTGGACTGGCTTCAATACCTCTCTTTGTCACCATATATCCTAAGAATTTACCTGCCTTTACACCAAAATGACACTTAGAAGGATTAAGTTTCATATTATATTTATCTAGGATATTGAACGCTTCTTCCAAGTCTCTTAGGTGATCCTCAGCCTTTTTTGATTTTACCACCATATCGTCTATGTAAACCTCCATAGTCTGTCCAATCTGATCCTTGAACATCATATTCACTAGCCTTTGATAGGTTGCACCTGCATTTCTTAGTCTGAACGGCATAGCAATATAACAGTATATACCAGTTGGAGTCATAAAGGCTGTATCCTCTTGATCGGAGGGTTCCATCTGAATTTGTTGAAATCCAGATGAAGCATTCATAAAAGTTAACAGTTCATGACCCGCAGTTGCATCCACCATGGAGTCAATGTGGGGTAATGGGAAAGGATCCTTGGGACATGCCTTATTTAAATCGGTAAAATCGACACATACCCTCCACTTTCCGTTTTTCTTTTGAACAACAACCACATTGGCCAACCATCTTGGATACTTGACCTCTCTAATCATACCTGCTCGGAGTAATTTCTCTACCTCCTCCTGGATAATGGCATTTCTTTCTGGTGCAAATTTCCTCCTCTTTTGATGGATTGGTTTGAAGGACCTATCAATGCCAAGTTTGTGAGTTATTATATCTTTAGATATACCTGTCATGTCTTCGTGTTTCCATGCAAAGGTAGTCTTTATCCTTTTGAGGAAGGATATGAGGCCTTCCTTTATTTCACTAAGGATCCCTGATCCTATATAAACTTTAGATTCAGGATCATCAGGATCCATAAGGATTTCTACTATATCCTGTTCTCTTGCCTCCAAGACATCCCTTGGAGGACGCTTTAATTGCTATTGCTCCCTTGACTTTGATGCTGGCTTCATTGATGAGGTGTAGCAGTTCTTAGCCTCTTGCTGATCACTATCAATCTTCACTATTCCCCAAGGACTAGGAAGCTTCACACATTGATGATAAGTGGATGGGACTGCCTTCATGTCATGTATCCAAGGCCTGCCAAGGATAACATTACAACAAGATAAACAGTCAATAACACCAAACTTTTGATAAGAATGTAGGCCTTCGATATAAATTGGGAGTTTAATGTCCCCCAGAGTATTCTTAGTTTCGCCACTGAATCCCACGAGCACAGAGGATCTTGGGATGATATCGGATTCAGGAATATTCATCTTTTTGTGGACATCAAGCTGGATAATGTTCACAGAGCTTCCTCCGTCTATAAGGATCCTACGAACAAAATGGTTAGAAATAAAAAGAGTGATAACCAAACCAACGTGATGAGGATCCTGAATATCAACACGGTCATCCTCATCAAAAGTTATAATTTTTCGTTCGGAGACACTGGATTTTCGAATGGGTCTATCTCCATTATCCATCTTGGTTTCTTTTGCATGTCTTTTAGCTGTAGAGAAGGATGTCCCACAAATGTCTGATCCTCTAGAAATAAAGTTAATAACTTGTTCATCAGCTGGAGGGGCTGGAGCTTTCTCTGGGATCCTTTTAGGATCCTGAGTCCTTGACTTCTTTCTTCCCAGTAATTCTTTTAAGTGCCCCTTGCTCAAAAAGTATCCAATTTCTTTTCTCAGTGCGATGCATTCTTCTATGAGATGCCCAAAATCTTCATGATATGCACACTACCTTGACTTATCTTTGGTTGCAGCTGGTCTATCATTTTTCCTGGTCCATCTAGCTTTATCACCTAAATTTTGCATCGCAAGGATTAGTTCGTTGTTATCAACAGAAAAACAATATTCAGAAATTGGAGGATAATCCTCATCGTCTTCTTCTTGTTCAACGGCATGCACATTCTGGTTATCAGATTTGTTACAAGATCTGAACTTATTGTTTTTGAACGAGGATCCTTGCTTCTCTTGCTTTGAGGATCCTGCTAACCTCTCCTGGATCCTTTTGTCATCTTCTAGCCGGATGAACCTAAGGGCCCGGGTTCTTACCTCATCTAGATTCCTGCATGGTGTCATAACAAGATCATCATAGAATAACGAATCTCTTAGCAATCCCATTTTAAAGGCTTCAACAGCCGTAGCTATATCCAGGTTAGGAATATCTAAGGATTCTTTACTAAACTTAGTGATATAATCCCTTAATGATTCATTATGACCTTGGGTTATCCTATACAGATCACTAGTTAAACGCTCAAATTTCCTACTACAAGAAAATTGGTTATTAAATAAGTTAACTAGATTAGAAAATGAGGTAATAGAGTAAGGGGGAAGACTTAGCAGCCATTTAAGAGCTGATCCAGTAAGAGTGGATCCAAATCCCTTGCATAGACATGCTTCCTTTAGTCTTTCTGGGATGGGATTGATCTCCATCCTTTCCCTGTATTGTGCTATGTGTTCTTCAGGATCTGTTGAACCGTCATACAACTTCATAGTAGGCACTTGGAACCTCTTTGGTATCTCAGCATCACAGATTGGTGGTGCAAAACGAGATATCTTATGGCTCCCATCTGCAATCTCCGGGATAGGCTTGACCACTCCTGAGACACTTGATATCATATCCTTTAACTTTTGCAATTCTCTGGCCATGGCATGATTGATACCTGTATCCTGCATAAGGCCATGGTTAGTGGTATAAGAATTATTGAAAGTGTTACCTCCCATTGGATTCAAATTAGGAAGAGCGGATGTGAATCCATATTGTTGGGGCTCTGGAATGACTGATGGAGCAGTAGAAGCAATGGTATGCATTGGAATGAAATCTCCCTGATGGATATCGGTATTCCCTGATTGCAAACTCCTTAAGAATCCATGAAACTAAGAGGATCCTTGAACCTGTGAGGATCCTGGGACGTAGGAGGATCCTTGAACCTGTGAGGATCCTGGAACATAAGAGGATCCTTGAACCTGAGAGGATCCTGGAACATAGGAGGATTCTTGAACCTGAGAGGATCCTGGAACATAGGAGGATCCTTGAACCTGAGAGGATCCTGGAAACGGCCAGAACCCTTGAATCTGTTGCGCTCCTGAGTATCCTCCCGAGCTGGCGAAGGACCCTATATGCTGAGGATGGGATCCTGCTGGTTGGAAGTGTAACCCTGCAGCCTGAGTCATTGCTGATGATCCGTAATGCACTCCTTTTGGTCCTCCCACATATTGAACGTCTGGAACCACTGAAGGCTGAGAAGTTATAACCGGAGTATCGAAATTCAAAGATCTGGGCATCAATGGGGAATGATCATCTGCCGATCTCTTCTGTTTCTTGATGTCTCCAATTTCTCTAAGAATCCTTTCATTGGTCTTATCCTACTGCTGTATATGCTCCTTCATCTGCAAAATCAGAGTAAACAAGTCACTAGTAGTGGGAGTATAAGAAGCAGAAGAAGTTGGAGATTTTGAGAAAATGGGAGTTGGTTTCTTCTCGGCATTTTTCTGAGGTCCAGAAGGTGGTGGAGGCAATGGTGGAATGTCCTGGGATGAATTTAGTGCAGACATCGCACTGGAGGTGTTCTTTGATGATGAAGCCATCTGCTTGAACGTAACGGACCGAAATGATCACAAAAATGAGAATTTCTTAGGAATGAAGCACCAATTGCCCCACGGTGGGCGCCAAACTGTTTTGGTCAAAAATCAGACGAGGATAATGCAACCAAACTCTTTATTACGGGGTATAATGCTTGAATTGATGAATGATAAGAAGGATCACTATGAAATATGATGAACAATTGACACGAATATTTATACGGGGAAAAAGTCCTTGATCAAGAGTTGATCTCCGGCAAAAAAAACCCCGGGTGATGGAAACTACCGATCACCACTTAAATTAAACAAACAATCTGTTACAACTTCGGATGATAGCGAGCTAAGTACAAGGATCACTATAGTGTATCGTGTAGAAATGTGTATAATCGCCAAGTGTGTTGATGAGAGCAGTTGTTCGAGTGTGTGTGTAGCCAAAAATACCCAAAAATTGTTGTCTAATTAGCTCGCTACCCCTTTTAAATTAGAAAATATCTAAGTAACTAATTGTCCGCAAATGGTGCAAGTCCTCCACGACTCCACAACGTCCATTTTCAGCCAAGCACGTGCGGAATTCTTCAAGGAATATACTCCAGGAATATCGCCAAGACCAAGTCCAATTGATACTCCTGCAAAACAATTACGAATTCAAAGCAGACAATCATTAGTATAAGGATCCTTAGGATGATCCATGATCCTGATCCTGAAGCACTTCTGAGGATCACTAACTGACACAGAAGTAAGGATCACCAAGCAGGATAATAATTGAGGATCACAGGTCATTTAGATATCCACCCCTAACAATTATATCTTGCGGTATCCTCAAAAGCAGTAAGTGCCGTCCTTGTTAAGGATCACGAAGGTACCCAACATCCTGTCTATTATGTAAGTAAGAGTTTACTTGATGTTGAATCCAGGTATTCACACTTAGAAAAACTTATAATTGCATTAATTATGGCATCTACTAAATTGAGACATTATTTTGAAACTCATACCATTATTGTCAAAACTAATTTTCCAATTAAGAATGTCCTCAGGAAACCTGAAATGTCAGGAAAGATGGCTAAGTGGGCAGTTAAGCTTAGTGCATATGATATAAGATATGAGCCCAGGACAGCCATTAAATCCCAAGCATTAGCTGACTTTGTGGCAGATTTCAGTAGTGATTTACAAAAGGAAGCTAAATTAGAAGTCCAGCAGCTAGAGGAGACCAAGGATCCTTGGATACTCTATACTGATGGATCCTCAAATGTCAAAGGAACAGGGCTTGGAATACTACTAAAATCGCCACATGGGGACATAATACCCCACTCTATAGCTTGTGAGTTCCAAACTACTAACAATGAGGCTGAATATGAAGCCTTGATAGCTGGTTTGCAAATTGCTAAGCATATGAGGATCAGGTATCTTCAGGTACATGTAGATTCTTTGTTAATCACTAATCACTTTATTGGATCCTATGCTTTTAAAGGCGAAAAGCTAACCAAATATTTGGAGATAGTCAAAGAATTGGCGCTCTCTTTTGTTTCCTTTAGAAGCTGATGCATTGGCTAATCTAGGATCATCTTTGAAGATCCCGGAGGATATAAGTATCCCCATTATCCATATCCTGGCTCCTGCCATCGAGGATCATGTGACTATGGAAATAGGAGAGGATTCTACAATTATCCCTAGTGTGGATACTCAATCTCATTCAGGATCATGGATCCTCCCAATCATGAGATTCCTACAGGAGAAAACCCTAAGGCTTTCAAAATTAAGGTATCTCAATTCACAATTTTGAATAATATGTTGTATAAACGATCTCTTGCAGGACCATATTTAAGATGCATTGAGGATCCTGAAATCCAAGAAGTTTTAAAAGACTTCCATGAAGGAGATTGTGGAAACCACACTAGGGGCAGGGCATTATTCTCAAGGATCCTGGGGACAGGATACTATTGGCCAACTATGAAGAGACATGCTGTGGAGTATGCTAAGAAATGTGATCCTTGTCAGAGACACATCAATATCCTTCATCAACCAGCTGAATTTTTGCATCCTATATCCTCCTCTTGGCCATTTATGAGATGGGGTATGGATATAGTTGGTAAGCTCCCTAAGGCACCTGGCGGAAAAGTGTTCATGCTTGCTATGACTGATTACTTCTCCAAGTGGATAGAGGCTGAAGCTTTTGCCCAAGTCAGAGAAAAGGAAGTTATATCCTTCATTAAAAGAAATATTATAACTAGATTTGGTATTCCTTCTAAAATTATATGTGATAATGGTTCCCAATTCATTGGGGGCAGAACTACTAACTTTTGTGACAGCTGGGGGATTAGGATGATAACATCAACACCAGTCCACCCACAAGCTAATGGTCAGGCAGAATCATCCAATAAGATCATCATCAACAATTTGAACAAGAAGCTTGGATCCAAGAAAGGGAAATGGGCAGAAGAACTACCTTATGTGCTTTGGGCTGATAGGACAACTCCTAAGAATGCTACAGGCCAAACTCCATTCTCCTTGGTATTTGGGGCAGAATCAGTAATCCCTATAGAAATGGTGGTTCCAACTACTAGAACAAGTATTCGTGATCCTAAGGAAAATGATGAGAACTTGGTTCAAGACCTGGATACTATAGAAGAAATCAGGGATTTGGCAAGGATAAGGATGGCCAGTTATCAGCAAAGGATGGCTGGTGCTTACAACAAAAATGTCAGGATCAGGAAGTTCCAAATTGGTGATATGGTGTTGAGGAAAGCATTTCAAAATACCACCAATCCTGCTGATGGAAAGTTGGCACCAAAATGGGAAGGCCCTTACTTGATTGAAGCTGAGGCAGGAAAGGGGGCATATCGATTGCTAACAATGGAAGGTGATTTGATACCCAGGGCCTGGAATGCTGTCCATTTGAAGAAATACTTCATATGATAAGGACCTATGATCCTCACATGATAAGTATCCTTTAAGGATCCTTAGAGCACAGATGATCCTCATTTTGGTAACATTCTAATCTCAAACTATTTCATTTCCTTACTTTCTCACATAAGGATAAGGATCCTGCATCCTTTATCCCCCTTTCACGTGATTCTGAGTTTTGAAGGTTCATGTATTCTTAGCAAAAGGATGGTTATCCACAAAAGCAACCAGTTACTTGGGTTTGACCCCAGTTATTTGGGCTTGACCCCAGTTCCGCCAGTAGCGCACGATGATCCTAGTATAGTTCATGGCAGTGGGACCAATACTCGTTTTAGGGGTTGATAATTCCATTCTACTGGCTATACCTAGGACCCTACGTATAATGGTAGACGTACCATACATCCGTTCTTAAGGTTTCTAACGTTTTCACGTTAGCTAAGGTTTTGGCATTTTCATGCCACTAAGTTTGGATAGTCGCCAGTTAGGGCCATACTCCAGTTCACACACGATCCTTGGGCTTGTCCCCAGTTATCCATGGGCTTGTCCCCAGTTATCTTTTGGGCTTATCCCCAGTTGCTAACTTTTATCTTATATTGGCTTAGTCCCAAGTTATGTTCTATTTCAGGTCTTCGAAGTTAAACAACCAAGGATCCTTGATCCTTACTTCTTACTAAGGTTTGTCTTATGGTTATCCTGGTTATAATATTAAGGGTTAGGATCCTAACTTGGATCCCCAGGTATGATACTTAACTATTTTGATTTTATTCATTGTTTATGTGAATGACCCTTGTACTTTGACAACTGAACTCATGATCCTTAAAATATACCACTTTTTGGAATTTTTCAACTATAGGATATTTAATCCTGGATCATATCCTAAATATTCTTTATCTAATTTGTTCAACTTTTCTTATTCAGACAAGTGTATATCAAAACAATTGAAAATTAAAAGAACAAACAAGGATAACAACACAAGATAAGCCAAAAAAGTTTAAAGTTATTTTATTAACAAAAGTTTAACCGTCGAAGGTTGTCAAAATTGCCAACCCACGTTTCTACCAACAAAACGTGGCCCGTCCACATGGGTTGGCAACAGGTGTCCATTGTTTATGCGGTTATAGCAAGTGCAGGAAATCAAAGGCGGCAGGATCACAATGGCTTCATCCCCCAAACAGAGGATCCCTCCACCATTTGTAATCCTACCTATTATCCAAAGGATTCTAGATCATTAATCCTAAAACTATTGTTCAAATACAAACCAACCATTGTTTAACGAAAACTACCACCAAACCTAAAAAGAAAAAATGGGGTCCGGCTATGTCTAGAAGTGTCCATCATTGCCCATTGCTGCAACCTACACCTTCGCTGCATCACCATCTCCAGCTCCACTAGCTTCACCACCATGATCCTTACCACTGCCTCCAGCCTCGATCGTCAGGATCTCCTCAGCCTCTTCCTCGTCATCCAGCCCAGCCAGCCTTGCCTTCCAGCCTTCCACATCCCAGTTGCTCCTGTCGAAGTCAGGATCCTGAGCTTCCAAGGCCATCTGCAATTTGGTAATCAGCATTGATCAAAACCTTGGCCGCCTCAGCTTTGGCGTTTTGGAGGTCCTTTTGAAGGTCTGCAATCTTAAGATCCTTGAGCAATGCGACTTGTTGGAGGTCAGCAATCTTCTTGTCCTGCTCCTCGACATGCCCAACGTAGTCTTCAATCCAGCAAATTTCTGCATAGAAGATAAAGAACAGTTCAAGAACAGGTGATCCTCAAATAAGCTGGATACCTAAAGCAGGGACAAGGATCCTTACATCGTTGAAGTATTCAAGGAACTGGTGGCGGATCAGGGGCAGACCTTGCAGATCCTCAGCTTCAGAGGCTTTTCTTTTCTTGCCACCCCTTCCTTTAACGGGTGCCTTGGGGATCGAAGCAGTTGGGCTGGCAGGAAGCTTCTTCTTGAAGGATCGTACGTTGTCCAGATCGGTCACGCTGAACTTGAAGGCAGACTTTGAAGCTTTTCCAGCACCTGCACATTCAAAGCAAGATAAGTATCCTTATCTTATTTTTATTTAACTATTTATTTAAATCTTTAACTATACAAAAAACAGGATACTTACTTGACATGGTGACTGAGCCTGAGGATACCTCTTGAGAATCCTGGGTGATTGTCTTGAATGATCTTGTTTCAGGACCGAGTCTTCTAAAAGCAGCAAGCCTTTCCTTGGTAGCAGGAGACGGTATGAGGTGTGTAACAGTGACAACTGCATAACATAAAACAAAAGGGGGTTAATGATCTTATCACAAGAGCAAGATTATCCGGTGATCCTTCTCAGGATCCTCTGTCCTACCATGGGTGGACCACTCCCTGGGTAGATCCTTTCCGTTTGGGATAGAGTCTCTTCTGAAAAAGAAAAAGCGTCGTTTCAAGTTTGTATCGTTCTTGGTGGCTTTAAAAATGGGGTGTTCTTCACCAGGTTTTCGTTTAAACAAATATCGGTGGGATCCAAACGTTGTGAGATCATACATCTCAGCCAAATCCGACATTCCTATATCAATCCCTTCCTGCTCGATGATCCTTTCAAGGGTATATAAGACCCTCCAGATCATCGGCATAGCTTGGATGTAGGAGATGCCGGTAAGGGAGAAAAAGGATTGGGTAAAGGCTGGAAAAGGATAGGTGTATCCTATGGTGAATGGGGTAAGAGGAAAGGCAATCCAAGTTTCAGAGATATAATCACTCAAAGCAGTGGGATCAAAGGATTTGAAAATGGTGTTCGCCGGGAAACAATAGCGAATTCTATCAATTTGTGGATCGGTGAAACAACAACGTTCTTTTATGGAATCTTTGATGATCCCTTGGCTCTTTAAGGGGCTGTTCTTCTTGTGATCCTTGCCCGGTGAGTTTCGGAGCATCATTTTTGACGAGATGATGGTAAAGAAAGAAAAGCAGAGTAAGAGAAGGAAGAAGAGGAAAAGAGAATACCTGAATAAGTCTTCTGATGAGGATTTAAAAAGGAAACGCTCGGATTTAAATGCCCTTTCGCTCTTATCTCTAACTGCCATTTATAATGATGATTTTGCAGGATAAGTCACCTCAGTGACGTCAGGATTCCAACGGCTAGTTCGATCTTAACGGCTATTTATCTGTTAGTTTGTTGGGGATAAGATCGGCAACAACATTACTCCATATATTTTGGGGGCAATTGTTAGGGGAGGATTTCTTAATGACCTGTGATCCTCAAGTGTTATCCTGTTTGGTGATCCTTACTTCTGTGACAATTAGTGATCCTCAGAAGTACTTCAGGATCAGGATCATGGATCATCCTAAGGATCCTTATACTAATAATTGTTCACTTTAAATTCGGTATTGTTTTGCAGGAGTACCGGCTTGGACTTGGTCATGGCGATATTCCTGGAGCATATTCCCTTCAATTCTGCACGTGCTTGACCATTGTGAACGTTATGGAGAACGTGGGGAGAAGGCACGAAATGCGGACAGTTAGTTAGGCTTGATATTTTCTAATTTTAAGGGGGTAACGAGCTAATTAGAAAACACTTGGCTATTTTTGGCTAGACACACTCGTACAACTGCACTCACCAGCTCTCGGCAAAATACTTAGCATTTTTCATACATTTCTACACGATACACTATAGTGATTCTTGTACTTAGCTAGCTATCATCCGAAGTTGTAAAAGGATTATTGTTTAATTTGAGTTGGTGATCGGTAGTTTCCATCACCCTAGGTTTTTTATGCCGGAGATCATTCATTGATCAAGGGCTTTTTCCTCGTATAAATCTTTGTGTCTCCTGTGCAATTCATTTTTGAGTGATCCTCATTGTTGTTTACCAATTCAAGCATCATACCCCGTAACAGAGAGTTTGGTTGCATCATCCTCGTCCGATTTTTGACCAAAACAATAATCTTGTTGGATGATTCTACCTGACCATTAGCTTGTGGGTAGACTGGTGTTGATGTTATCATCTTAATCCCCCAGCTGTCACAAAAGTTAGTAGTTCTATTCCCAATAAATTGGGATCCATTATCACAAATAATCTTAGAAGGGATACCAAATCTAGTAATAATGTTTCTTTTAATAAAGGATATAACTTCCTTTTCTCTGACTTGAGCAAAGGCTTCAGCCTCTATCCACTTAGAGAAGTAATCAGTCATAGCAAGCATGAATACTCTTCCACCAGGTGCCTTAGGAAGCTTTCCAACTATATCCATTCCCCATCTCATGAATGGCCAAGAAGAGGATATAGGATGCAATAGCTCTGCTGGTTGGTGAAGGATATTACTATGCCTCTGACAAGGATCACACTTCTTGGCATACTCCACAGCATCCTTCTTCATAGTGGGCCAATAGTATCCTGTCCTTAGGATCCTTGAGAACAATGCTCTGCCCCCAGTGTGGTTTCCACAATCTCCTTCATGGAAATCCTTTAGGACTTCTTGGATTTCAGGATCCTCAATGCATCTTAAATATGGTCCTGCAAGAGATCGGTTGTACAACATATTATTCAATATTGTAAATTGAGATACCTTGATTTTGAAAGCCCTAGGGTTTTCTCCTGTAGGAATCTCTCCATGTTGTATGTATCTCATGATTGGAAGGATCCATGATCCTGACTGAGATTGAGTATCATCACTAGGGATGATTGCAGAATCCTCTCCTATCTCCATAGCTACATGATCCTCAATAGCCGGGGCCAGGATATGGATATTAGGGATCTTGATATCCTTCGGGATCTTCAAGGATGATCCTAAATTGGCCAATGCATCCGCCTCTGCATTCTCTTCCCTTGGTACCTGTGTCAAACTAAAGGATACAAAAGAGAGTGTCAATTCTTTGACTATCTCCAAATATTTGATTAGCTTTTCATCTTTAACAGCATAGGATCCATTAAAGTGATTAGTGATCAATAAAGAATCTACATGTACCTCAAGATACCTGATCCTCATATGCTTTGCAATTTGCAAACCAGCTATCAAGGCTTCATACTCAGCCTCGTTGTTGGTAGTTTGGAATTCACAAGCTATCGAGTGGGGTATTATGTCCCCCTGTGGCGATTTTAGTAGTATTCCAAGCCCTGTTCCGTTTACATTGGAGGATCCATCAGTGAACAGTACCCAAGGATCCTTGGTTTCTTCAAGCTGTTGGACTTCTAATTCAGCCTCCTTTTGCAAATCACTAATAAAATCTGCCACAAAGTCAGCTAAGGCTTGGGATTTTATTGCAGTCCTTGGTTCATATCTTATATCATATGCACTTAACTTCACTGCCCACTTAGTCATCCTTCCTGACATTTCAGGTTTCCTGAGAACATTATAATAAACAGGATGTTGTGTACCTTGGTGATCCTTAACAAGGACCGCACTTACTGCTTTTGAGGATACCGCCAAATATAAGGATAACACATCTCCTTTTTCTGGTTTCATCAAGGCTGGGGCTGAGGATAGGTAATCCTTAAGAGCTCTGAGGGCACCTTCATGCTTCTCAGTCCATTCAAATTTCTTGTTTTTCCTCAGGATATCGTAGAATTCCTTACACTTTTCTGAGGATTTGGATATGAATTTGTTCAAGGCTGCGATCCTGCCTGTCAATCTTTGCACGTCCTTAGCATTGGCAGGAGATTTGATATTCACAATAGCCTTGATTTGTTCTGGACTCGCTTCAATGCCCCTCTTTGTTACCATATATCCTAAGAATTTACCTGCTCGAAGTAGCTTATCTACCTCTTCCTGGATAATAGCATTTCTTTCAGGTGCAAACTTCCTCCTCTTTTGATGTATAGGCTTGAATGACCTGTCAATGCCAAGTTTATGAGTAATTATATCCTTAGATATACCTGTCATGTCTTCATGTTTCCAGGCAAAGGTGGATTTCCTTCTCTTAAGGAAGGATACTAGCTCATGTTCGATATCGCTAAGGATCCCTGATCCTATGAAGATCTTGGATTCAGGATCATCAGGATCCATGAGGATTTCTTTCAAATCCTGTTCTCTTGCCTCCAAGTCATCTCTTGAAGGATACTTTAATTGCTATTGCTCCCTTGGTCTTGAGGTTGGCTTCATTGATGAGGTATAGCAATTTTTAGCCTCCTGTTGATCACTCTCAATTTTCACCACTCCCCAAGGACTTGGAAGCTTTACACATTGATGATAGGTGGATGGGACTGCCTTCATATCATATATCCATGGCCTGCCAAGGATAACATTACAACATGATAAGCAATCTATAACACAAAACTTTTGATAAGAATGCAATCCTTCAATATAGATTGGGAGTTTGATGTCCCCCAATGTATTCTTTGTTTCTCCACTGAATGCACATTCTGATTGTCAGACTTATTGTAGAACTTGGATTTGTTGTTCCTGAAGTAGGATCCTTGCTTCTCCTGTTTTGAGGATCCTGCTAATCTATCCTGGATCCTTTTGTCATCCTCTAGACGGATGAACCTAAGGGCCCTGGTTCTTACTTCATCAAGATTCCTGCAAGGTGTCATGACAAGATCATCATAGAATAATGAATCCCTAAGTAATCCCATTTTAAAGGCTTCTACAGCCGTAGTAATATCCAAGTTAGGAATATCCAAGGATTCTTTACTAAACTTAGTGATGTAATCTCTAAGTGATTCATTTTGACCTTGTGTTACCCTATATAGATCACTAGTTAATCTTTCAAATTTCCTACTACAAGAGAATTGGCTATTAAACAAATTAACTAGATTAGCAAATGAAGTAATAGAGTAAGGGGGAAGACTTAGCAGCCATTTAAGAGCAGATCCTGTGAGTGTGGATCCAAAACCCTTGCATAGACATGCTTCTTTTAACCTTTCAGGAATTGGATTGATCTCCATCCTCTCCCTGTATTGAGCCACATGCTCCTCTGGATCCGTCGAACCATCATACAGCTTCATGGACGGTATCTGAAATCTTTTAGGTATCTCAGCATCACATAAGGGTGGTGCAAAACGAGATATCCTATGGCTACCATCTGCAATTTCAGGAATGGGTTTAACCACTCCTGGAACACTAGATGTCATATCCTTGAGCTTCTGTAACTCCCTGGCCATAGCCTGATTGATACATGTATCCTGCATTAAGCCATGGTTAGTGTTGTATAAATTATTGAGAGTGTTACCTCCCACGGGATTCGTGTTTGGAATCCTAGATGTGTATCCATATTGACGAGAATCTGGCATGATTGTAGGACCAGAGGGAGCAATGGTCTGCATTGGTATGAAGTCTCCTTGATGAACATCCGAGTTCTGATGCTGCATACTTCTCAAGAATCCTTGATCCTGAAGAACGTTGGATCCTTGAAGTTGAGATGATCCTTGAACCTGAAAGGATCCTGGAACCAAAGAGGATCCTGGGACCAGAGAGGATCCTGGGACCAGAGAGGATCCTGGGACAAAGGAGGATCCTTGGACCTGGGAGGATCCTTGGACCTTGGAGGATCCTTGGACCTGGGAGGATCCTTGGACCTGGGAGGATCCTTGAACTGCATGCATTCCCAAATATCCTCCTGGCGTATAGTATCCCTGATGCTGAGAAGAGGATCCTGATGGTTGGGAAGAGGATCCTTGAGGCTAGAAATGAGAGCCAAATGCCTGACGCATAGTTGCTGTTCCATAACGCCTTCCTGGTAATTCACCCAAGTATTGCACGTCCGGAACCGCTGAGTGTTGGGAAGTTATGACTGGAGTGTCAAAGTTCAACGACCTTGGCATCAGAGGGGAGTGATCCTCCACTGATTTCTTCTATTTCTTGATCTCATCGATCTCCCGGAGGATCCTTTCATTGGTTTTATCCTGCTCTTGTGCATGATTCCTCATCTACAAATTCAGAGTGTAAAGATCATTAGTAGTAGGATTAGTTGAAACAGAAGAAGTTGGTGGTTTTGTGAAAATGGGGGTTGGTTTCTTCGGAGCATTCTCAGCATTCTTCTGGGATCCAGAAGGTGGTGGAGGCAAAGGAGGAACGCCTTGTGAAGAACTGAATGACGGCATCAAGTTTGAAGTGTTCTTCGCTGAGGAAGCCATCTGCCTGGTTATAGTGAACCGAAATGACCACGAAAATACGAATCTTCTTAGGAATGAAGGACCAATTGCCCCACGGTTGGCGCCAAACTGTTTTGGTCAAAAATCAAGCAATGACAATGTAACCAAACTCTCTGTTGTGAGGTATGATGCTTGGATTGATGAACAACAATAAGGATCACTATGAAATGTAATGAACAAGTGACACGAAGATTTATACGAGGAAAAAGCCCTTGATCAATGAATGATCTCCGGCATAAAAAACCTCGGGTGATGGAAACTACCGATCACCAACTCAAATTAAACAAGAAATGTAATACAACTTCGGATGATAGCGAGCTAAGTACAAGGATCACTATAGTGTATGATGTGAAAAAGTGTGCAATCGCCAAGTGAGTAAACAAGAGCTGGTGAGAGCAGTTGTAAGAGTGTGTGTGTAGCCAAAAATAGCCAAGTGTTTTTTAATTAGCTCGCTACCCCTTTAAAAATAGAAAATATCTACTCTAACTAACATTCTGCCAATTGTGCAAGTCCTCCACGACTCCATAACGTCCACTTCTGGCCAAGCACGTGCGGAATAAACATAGCATATTCTCCATGAATATAGCAAAGACCAAGTCCAAGTTGATACTCCTGCAAAACAATTTCGAATTCAAAGTAGACAACCGTTAGTACAAGGATCCTTATGGTGATCCATGATCCTGATCCTGCAACACTTCTGAGGATCACTACTTCAGACAGAAGTGAGGATCACTAAGTCCAACAGCAATTGAGGATCACTGATCATTTAGAAATCCACCCCTAACAAGGATACTCCTCTGGATCCTCATCTTCAACTGCATTCACTTTCTTGCTGTCATTCCTGC
This sequence comes from Helianthus tuberosus, assembly GCA_030545235.1. Lineage (NCBI taxonomy): Eukaryota > Viridiplantae > Streptophyta > Magnoliopsida > Asterales > Asteraceae > Helianthus > Helianthus tuberosus. Next base: position 28,223 of record JARYGA010047428.1, read on the forward strand.
CATATGGCTTAGAATGATATGGTTTATACAAGGATTCTGATTTCCTGTTGGTTAACTCATAGGTTGTGGATGAATTCATCATATCTTGCATCTTTTTGTCATCCTCTAATCGAATATATCTTAAAGCCATGTTCCGAGCTTCATCCAGGTTCCTGCTAGGATTCATTACAAGACCTTGGTAAAATTGAGAATCTTTTTGCAATCCCATCTTGAAAGCCCGCACAGCTGTTGCAACATCAAGATGTGGGATATCTAAGGATTGCCGGCTAAACTTGTTCACATAATCCCTCAAGGATTCCTGAGATCCTTGAGTTATCCTGTAGAGATCACTGGTTAGTTTTTCAAAACTCCGACTGCAAGAAAATTGACTATTAAATAGATTTGCTAAATGAGCAAATGATGTAATCGAATGAGGAGGAACATTTAAAAGCCATTTTAAGGCTGATCCTGTTAAGGTAGAACCAAAACGCTTGCAGAGGCATGCTTCCTTGAGATCTGGAGGGATATGATTGATTTCCATCCTTTCCCTACACTGGGCAATATGCTCTTCAGGATCCGTAGTTCCGTCATAGAGCTTCATGTTGGGGGGTTTGAAATCTTTTTGGGATTTCAGCATCACAAATAGGATATGCAAACCGAGATATCTTGTGGCTATCTTGGGATACTTCTGGGATTGGCTGGACTACTCCAGGTACACTGGATATCATGTCCTTTAACTTTTTAAGCTCCCTGGAAAAAGCTGATGTCGTACCTGCATCCTGCAAAGATCCAATACCATTAGTAGCAAGAGTATTATTATTATTAGATACATTACCAGTCTGAGGATTCTGGCCATATCCTGAAGCATATCCTGAGATTCTCACAGTTGACACCCTGACCGATGAGGGTATCTCAGGATTATGATTCTGAGAATGGCTAAGCACAATATTTCCCCTATTATCCTCAGTATATACTGCAGAACTGAAGTTCAAAGCTCTAGGCTGCAAGGGAGTGATAGTATCCTCAGCGGGCCTGCTTGAGCTGGATTTCAAGAGTTGTATCTCTCTCATCAGCATTTGATTCGTCTCTTGTTGTTGCCTCATCTGTTCCTGTACACTACCAAATAAAGTTAGAAGGTGGTGGAAGCACCGAACCACATGAATTTCAGTTCCTTATGAAGAGGTTTGCATTCTCAGAGGAGGTGGTGGAAGCACCGAACCAATTGTTGCAGAGGTCGTAGCAGACATGGTAGAAGAGCTCATGTTTGATCTCGAGGCCATTGAAAATAGTGTAGCAAAGAGTTTTGAAAATAGAAAACCAAGTAATGATTTTGCAAAAGCTTTTAGTAGAAATAGCACCAGTTGCCCCAGGGTGGGCGCCAAATTGTTTTGGTCAAAAATTACCGAAGTAATTAAGTGATCAAATTAGTTAAGTGAGGTAGTGTGCTAAGAAAGTGTATCGAAAATATGCTAGTTTAGTTGTTTGCAAAAATAGTTATCAGGATACGGCTCAGGATATTGAGTTGTATCTACAATCAAACAATGATAAAAAATGTAAAGGGTGACACGAGATGTACGAGGAAAGCCCTTGGTCAATCTAGATCGCTGGCACAAAACCTCGGGAGCTGACAATCGCAGCTGCCTTGTTCTTCTTATTACTTCAAATGTCAGGATATAGTGCAGGATAGGATGCGGATCAACTAAGTGTTACAATGCGATTTCGATACAAGTGTGAGTGTGTTGTGAGTGTTTGTAGCTAGAGAGAGAGAGAGAGAGAGCTCGTGAGATTGTGTGTGTTCTTATCTGATCCGATCACTCCTATTTATAGTAAAATAAAACTAACTAACTAGTCTATAAATCCGGGATATATCGAATATTCCCCATGTGAACGTTGTAGTCCACGTCTTCCGGCTTCAACGTCTATAATTCAACAGATTTGCCCGAGTCTCAAGGGGAAGAAGTCCACTTGAACGTTATAGACTTGTTCCAATAATCTGCACGTGAGTTAATTAGTTACCACCAGGATATCGTATCAGGATGTTACCAATATCCTGATCCGGTATCATGGTCACAACAAAAGAAACATAATCAGAATATTAGTCAGGATATATGAGCAGAAAACCAGCCCTAACAGTTAGGTTGTTAGATGTCATCACCTCAGTGTTTTATATGTAACAATTTTTATGACATCAGTGTTTATATGTAACAGTATTTATCACAACAGTGTTTATATGTAACAGTATTTATCACATCACTTCAGTGGTTTGATCTGTACTATAAATTGAACAGTTGTTTCATCTTTATACTAATAAATAAAAACCAAGTACACTTGGATGATTATTACGCTCCTCATTTTGATTGTTTGGGTATAGTATTCTTGAAATTGGTCTTTTCTTGCAAACAGATGTTTATGGCCAAACATTTGTTTAAGCTCAAACATTTGTTTAAGGCCAAACATCTGTTTATGGTCAAACTTTTGTTTATGGGCAAAAATCTGTATAAGTCTAGACAACTGATATATAAGGCGAAACATCTGTTTAAGCCCCAACATCTGTTTAAAAGCCTGTTACCACTGTGTTGGTTCAAAAATTTGATTGTTAAAAGTTATCCACTTCTGAAATACAACCTCTGTTTCTTCAATCTTCATGTTGACCACTGACTGACCAAACATCAGTGTTTCAAAAATTGTTGTGTATCCACTGATAGGAAAAAATAGCCACTGCTCACTTTTTTATTGTTGACATTCACTGATATTGACCATCAATGGTTTCCATAAAAAACAGCCACTGCTCACATTTTTATTATTGATGGTGTTAATTTAAAATCATTTTAAAATCCAAACCATTGCTCTAAATTAAAATTTCAAAGGTCTGGCCCACTTTAAAATCCAAACTACTGCCATCAAAACCACTGCCCGTATCTATAATACATAAGTTTTGGCTCCATTTTCAAAATTCAAACCCCCTTCTCTCTCTCAAAGGTCTGGCCCACTTTAAAATCCAAACCAGGTCTGTCGAGATTCAAATATCATTTAAAATTTGTTTAAACATCTGACCTCATCATTTTATAATCAAACATCAGTTCCCAATAAACATCTGTCGAGATTCAAAATTCTGGCTCCACATTCAAAATTCAAACCATATATTCTAATCCTATAAATAAGATATAATTATCTGGTTTCACATTCAAATCTCGCTAGCTCATATATGTGAGCGTATCTCTCTCTCTCAAATGCATCTTTCTCGTGATTCAGCCGCTAATCTCCGATTACACTTCTTTGTTCGAATGTTTGTTGATTATGTTTACATGTTATCGTTCCAGTATCATTGTTCCAACATCGTCGTTTCAATGAAGCTTCCCATCACACATCAACCTTTCAATATCGATGTTGCAGTATCATTGTTGCAACATCGTGAAAAGTTGCATGTGATATCTTCTTTCATGAGAGAGTTGCATTCTTGGATTTTCGGTAAAACGAAAGTCAGGTTTTCTTGCGTCAGTAAGATTTTCTCCTTTTATAGAAAGGATAGATTCGTGCAATATCGTGAAAAGTCATATGTGCTACAACAGTTGAGAAGAGACCTTTGCATTTTAGGTTTGTTTCTTATTTTGATTAACTGTTGATGATGTTGAGAGTTTTTATTTACACTGACGTTTTAAAATATGTTAAGATGTATGTTTATATTATTAAAATAAACTACTACATCGAAAAATAGAAATTTAATGAAATATTTATAAAGTATAACACGCTAGAGTTAACTGTAAAACCCGTGAGGATCTCTCAATGATATCAAACAACCTATTGATTGTGTGGAATCCAATCAATAGGTGATTCAAGAATATATATAAGATCTAAGATGAAAATAATAAACAAAACACAAACCGATATCTTGCATTCAATGACTTAGCAAAGACTGATACAAGACTCGAATTGGAACTCGGTTCCTTCTCCTTTGTGTCGCCCCCAATGTTCACCAAACCAACAACCTCCAACAATGAGGTAATGGTGTGCTTAAATACAAAACCAACTGGGCCACTAACCTAAGCCCATGCGACACAAGTCTACTAACCCAAATACTAACAAAACTGACCCAAACATGTAAATTAAACGTAAACATAATCAACCCTCAAACTATGCTAACCTACATGAATAAACCTTCAGGTTCCAACAATCTCCCCCTAGGTTTATGCATGCAGGTTCTTGAAACTTTAACCTTCACGATCACCTTGCAACCGATCCTTAATACCACCGAAACCCTTTGTATGAATATGAATAGATGCTGCAACAGCTTTAGTCCAAGCTTTTGCAATTTCTTCATATTTCTCAGTAGCTCTAATTTGATGACGAGCTAACACTTCCAAATCTTCATGAGCAACATTCAGTAAATCAATCTGATCCACCAAGCGAAAACACACATCATCATCACAAACAATCACTGCCTGCCCTAAGCGCTCATCATAAGACCAAAAATGTAAGGACTT
>JARYGA010047429.1:0-45883 GCA_030545235.1 Helianthus tuberosus
TGATGAAAGATCCCCATATTTCAGAAATGACTCACAAAACTAATTTTCCGGAAAAACCATTTTGATTAAAACAAACTTAAGTGTTTTGAAATCACCATGGGAAAATGTTTTGTCGTCAGGGGGAGTTCTGATTGTTCATGCCAAGTGAATGGAGAATTGAAGTAATTCTCATCATGTTGTCACATTTATTGTACAACTTGTTTTCAAATTTTCCCAGAAAATCAAAATTGAAACATATTTTGATTTTAGGGGGAGTAAAAATTTTAGAAAAATTAGAAAATTTGAAAATGCCAAAAACATTGAAAAATGCAAAAATGAGTTTTGTTGTGAAAAAGAGGAAATGATAGTAGATCAGTTGGACTGTCACAACATGCTAAAGAAATGGAAAGATATAATGTGATAAACGATCTCACTAAAGATGTGACGGTAGGCTCAGCTAGACTAGTAGATTTGCGATAACGATACAAACTTAAATGAAAAAGCCTAGTTCTAGTGGGAAACATGGTCAAAAGCATAGTACTTAGTTTTGTCCTTCTTGATTGTGTGCCTGCTCAGTAATCGCTGATTGTCGAAAGACATAAAACTGGTTAAGTCTGTGAACTTTCAAAACTTTGCTGAAAAGTCGCTGTGATTGTGCATTTCATTTTGCAAAGATTTAAACTTGTTTTTTTTCTTTATTTTGTTTAAGCATTGGACATCCTCTTCGTATACGTGAGTATCGACCTAGATGTTATTGCCTAAACGTTCTGATTTATTTTCTTTGGTGTTTTGTTTAAGCTTTGGATCACCTCTGCGTATACGGGAGTATCGACCTGGTGGTTAAAGCCTAAACAACTTCAACTTGTTTTATTTTCTTATTTTGTTTAAACATTGGACTTTCTCTGCGTATACGGAAGTATCGACCTGATTGTTAATGTTTAAACATTCTGCTTTATTTTCGCACAAATCACAGTTGATAAAAGTTTAAAGGCATTACTTGGGTCAGTGTATTGCATGATGAGGGGATATGGTGAGATCGTGGGGTCCATAAGAGTTTGGTGTTATATTAATATATCTTAACGTATCGGTAAGCATTTTGAAAGTTTTTAGATTGAGTTTATGTGGACAACAATATCGTCAATCCATGTGAATCGTTTAGAACTTAAAATGTTTAAAGCTTAACGGTGCTAGTGATTGGTCACAAAAACTAATATGATCCTCTTACACAAGCCCACAAAAATGTTGTCTGTAAATATTTCGTTATTGCATTTCATTCAATTTCAAAAATCCAAAAAGATTTTAGTGTGTTTTAGCATAAATTTTGTAAAATACAAAAAGATTTTCGACAACTGATGTTGAAGAGCTGATTTTCAAAATTGCAAGTGCTGAACATGATGAACTGGTTTGGGAGCGTACGTTTAAAAGAAGAAACTGATTTTGTAAAAGAAAAGTTTAATTAGTTAATCAAGGTCATTAATTTGAACTTGATGTAACTATTTTTAGTAAGTTTTTCTTATTGATTTAAGTAAAAACTTATGTGTTTGTGAGAAGATTGTGCAGGAGATGAGCTTAAAAAGAGTTAAAGCCAGGAATTGATCTCAAGGTGATAGCTATTTCCAGACAGCGATCCCATCATGATGAGAGGGGGAGTCTGACGAGGTTAGAGCCAAAGAGAAGATCCTGGTATATGCTAAGAAAGAGAAGAGATTGATAAAGACTGAAGATGCAAAGACTCGACACTTAAGACTCGTCAACATCTGAGGGGGAGTCTGTTAGTGCATACATCTGTCGTCTTCGTCTTATATCGAGTCTCGGGCTCGTTACACTGCTGAACAAGAGTGATGTCATCATATATGATGATGACATCATATATGTGACCTCATCATATGCATCATCACATGAAGACAGGGAAGTTCGTTTGAAACATTAAACTTGTATGAAAGTCAAATTAGGAGGTTGACCATTTGAATTTGTAATTGTTTGATTGTAACCGTTTGAACATGTGCATGCATGACCGTTTGAGATGGTAACAGTTTGAAGAGTGTGACCGTTTGAAGAGTCTTATGCCACCTTCAAACGGTCAGGGGTCTCTCCTATAAATACCCTTCAAACTATCATCATTTGGAACTTTCCGGTTTGTACAACGAAGTGCTGCCGAAGTGTTGTCAGGTTGTAAAACGTCATCAAATCAATTATACAACAGTTTTAAGTGTATTGCTTGCTGAATTGAACTCAATTTCTTAGTTTCCGCCTCTGAAACTGAGATAAACTCTTCTGAACGACTCATTCGGGTCTGAAAACGATCCTACAGATTTCGTTGAGCACGGGGCGTGTTCAGTGAGCACGGCCCGTGTTCAAGCTACTGTTACTGGGTGTTTTATGAAAATGTGCAGCACGGCCCCGTGTTCAGCGAGCACGGCCCGTGTTTAGGTTACTGTTAATGTAAAACTAAACTAAAATGCAGAAAAATGTGCGCGCGTTTTAAAAAGGTTTTGAAAAACTGATTAGGCCGTCGATTTTAAGCTTTCTTAAAATCCTTGTGTCCCCGGCAACGGCGCCAAAAACTTGATGCGTGTGAAGTGTATATATAAGTTTAAGTATATTTTAAGCCCTTTTACACTTTTTTAGCCAAGTTTTAAATTTATAAAACACAATATTTACTAACACTAAACACACATATGGGCAAGTGCACCCATCGTGAGCGTAGTATAGTGTTGGTAAGATACCGAGGTCGTCCAAGGACAGAAGAGCTTTTAGTACCGATTTATCCTCAACGTCTAATCAAATCAAAAAGTTAGAAAAAGGTTTTAAACTAGAAAAATAAAAACTAACTAAAATGCTGAAAATGTTTACATTTCGATCCCTTTTTGCTTTATGCACTTTTGGGTGTTACATACGTTACATATTCTAAATCACAATCGAACACACAATGCAAACACTATTTATACGCTGACCGATATTGCATGTTACTTGTTACTCGTTGAATGCTTGTATGTTATGTTAACACAGTGATTGTTGCCTGACGCCTTAGCAACAATAGTACTATTTGTTTGGACTCAGCACCTGTCGTGGACGGGGGTTGTTAAGGTTACCTCTTCACGTATCACAGTGGTGATATGTGTTGCTCATTTTACAACTCGCAGTCTAGTCTGTGCATATTTCATTGTCAATAACTTACTAGCTTCGCATTATACATGTTTCATGCTAGTTATGCGTAAACGATTTCGAACTCTACTATTACTATTAAACTTGTATGCTCACCTTTACACTATGTGTATTGACTTTATTTTAACGTATGTGGCAAGTGCTTAAGATGCTAGGAATTGCCGTGATTTGGTGAATCAAGCTAGGGGTCTAGTTATGTCACCCTAAAATCTGATTCGTCGGAACAGTATTTGTTTTTTTTTGGATATGTTGTGGTATGGGACATGACATTTAATTATCTGGTAATGAATAATTGTTATGGATACTCATGGACAATCTGTTTCGCTCAGTGCCATGCCCCGATGTTTACGCCATCGGTTGGGGTGTGGCAGATGGCTCCTTTGCTAAGAAGGTACATGCCCCTATTCGAAGGTCTACCAGGGGAACTATTCCTGCCTGTGCCATTTCTCATTCCTCTGACCCTATCTCAGTTGATAGTGGTGATGAGGATGATCCCAGTGTTGTTGCTTCCGTAACTAGGATAAAGTTGGTGAAGAAAGAAGTTGTTCCGGAAGCCTCTGGTGGGGCATGTGATGCTTCCAGTCTGAAGATATATGTTGTTTTGAAGAAGTTGAATGAGACCAAGAGAAATGTTCCTGAGAGATCCACTCAAGCTTTGGAAGTGGGATCTAATGAAGCTACAACATCGAAACCTATTTCTAAGAAGAAAGCCAAAGGGGATCTTCTAAGCCTTCTTCCTTGGGGAAGGGGCTACTGGTGAGGTTGAGAAGGCAAAGGTTGTGAAAGGTGATGGTAAGTCTGTGGTGGAAAAGAAGAAAGTGAAGGAGAAGGTTGAGAAGGTGAAAGAAAAGGTGGAGAAGGTTATGAAGGAGAGAGCTGTGGTTAAGAAAGGCAAGGGGTACGTTGAGGCTGAGTCTCCTGTATTTGTGCTCCGATGGAAGGTTCGTTCTACAGACACTACCAAGAATAGTGTTGTTTATCATGAAATGCTGAAGGATATGGCTACTCCTGCTGAAAAGGAGGCGTTGTCAAAGCTGTCTGATGAAGATGCTGCCTACCGGGTTATTAATCAAGTTGCCCGTCTGATTACCTCCCTTCCTGATAGCATCTAGCATCTGGATGCTTCTGTTAGTAGAAATGATGAGCTTGTTACCTCCTTGAAGGATAAGAAGGAAGAGCTCCAGACCTCTCAAAAAGACCAGGTAGCTTTTCAGGTTAAGGTGAATGAGCTTAAAGGTCAACCGCTATCCTCCCAGGCCAAGATGGATGAGGAGATGAAGAAGGTTAAAATCTATACTGGACAGTGTTTTGGTCAAAAATTACCGAAGCAATTTAGTGATCAAATTAGTTAAGTGAGGTAGTGTGCTAGAAATATGTGTGAAAAATGTGTTAACCAAGTTAGATATGAAAACAGTTTCAGGATACGGCTCAGGATATAGAGCTGTATCTACAATCAAACAATGAGCGAAAATGCAAAGGTTGACACGTGATGTACGAGGAAAGCCCTTGATCAATCTAGATCGCCGGCATAAAACCTCGGGAGCTGACAATCGCAGCTGCCTTGTTCTTCTTATTGCTTCAAATATCAGGATACAGTGCAGGATGTGGTGCGGATTGACTATGTGTTACAATGTAATTCGAATACAAGTGTTGCGTGTAGTGTTTGCGATGAGCTAGAGAGAAAGTGTTCGAAAATGTGTAGGTTGAGTGCCTTAATCTGATCCGCCCCCATCTATTTATAGTAAAACAAACGTAACTAACTATCCTACATAATCGGGATCCACCGAATATTCCTTAGTTGAACGTTGTAGACCTGGTCTTTCGGGCTCAACGTCTCTCCTTTAACAAATACGCCCGAGTCTTGAGGAGATGGAGTCCACTTGACCGTTAGCAAGTCCCAGTCTTTCACCTACACGTGATTAATTCGATGTACCTCAGGATATCACCCAGGATGTTAGCAATATCCCCGTCCAGTATCCTGATCATAGATAAACAATAAAAAGCAGGATATTAGTCAGCATGCATACTCAGAAAATGGCCCATAACAATTGTCCCCAAATATATCGGTTGGTATACCAATCCAACGGATATATTTAAAAAAACTTTATCTCGTCGACCGAGGCAATTAAAATGAAACGATGGTTGAAGTGACATTGTGCCATTTTCAATGCAATATTTACTCTTTACCCCCCTATATTCAGCCTATATTAACCGAGGGACTCCTCATTATGGTTATCCTTATCTTCAACCGGATATCAGGTATTTTCCTCTCTACCCTTTCTATTTTCCCTGTTTATATCTTCTTTTCTCCGATTGTGTTCTTCCATGGCGACCCGTACCAGATCACAAATGGCGGACCCTGTTTCCCCTTCTACAAACAAAATTTGCTTCAGAATCCTTCAAAAGAGGTGTGTTCTTTCGATAATTCCGACATCGCAGCCCTACGAGCTTCCGGTGCCTTTCCCGCCGGGACAATCTTCCATCCATTCGACCGAGAGGTCCGATCGGATTTTTTTTCCGACGAATGGGTTTGCTTCTTTGCATATCTTTTTTCATTAGGGCTTCAATATCCATTTTCTCCCTTCATATCTCGCTTCTTTGAGCTTACCGGTCTTAGTTTCGCCCAAATCATGCCTATGGTTTGGCGTGTGTTAATCACTCTGGAGCAAATTAAGGCTCGTCATATGCCTGATCTATGCATCGAAGACCTTCCGATGGCCTACCGTCTAAGGTCACACGGTTCCAGCCGGTTTCTCCTTTTTTCTATTTCCAGCGATCCCCTCATTCTTAAGGCCACCAAGAATGAGGATAAATGGACAAGAAAATTCTTCTTTGTGAAAAGAGACTCCATTGATAAGGGTTTTGACCTCCCTAAAAGATGGTTGACTTCTGGTAGGACTTAGGGTTTTATGAGTATCCCCAATCATATCCCAAACCTCCATCCTGAACCAACATCCTGATATGTTTATTTCTCTTCTTGCAGCAAACTTTAAAGAACTAGCTCCTCCCAGTGCTGAATCGGAAGGGAGGATAAAAGAGATCTACAAGCTTCCAGAAGGTGAGAGAACCTTTAACCTGTTACTCACAAGCTCAAGTCAAAGATCAAGTTCCAACATGTCTGGTAAGCATAATTTCAGCAATTACTTTTATATCAAATTGATTATTATAATAAGCTTAAAACATCATCCCATGGGCAGTGCCAGTTATTAACCTCGAAGGCTTCCAACTCGATGAGCTGGACAGTTATTCCAGCCTTGAACCTGTCAAGCAAGAGTCTAACCCGAAGTCATCCATTACACCAAAACCTACCAGTTCAAAAACCGCCACTGCTCCCAAAGCTCCCCCAGCATCCAGGACCCGAGCCTCCAGCTCCCGGAAAAGAAAGGAAGTTGAGCCCTCTGCTCCACCCCACGTGTTCCCATTCGAGAACCACGGGTTCACAGAATCCAGCACATTTATGACCGGCTTCCTTAACCAGGTTAGTATCCTGACCTATATCCTGCACCGTATACTAAATAGAAATGTTTATTTAGAATAATGCCTGTTTCTTTACCTTGCAGGGCCTTGAACGCCTGATTTTCCTTTATGAAGACGCATGCGGATCCAACGTCATGCTTGAAAGCCAGCTAAAAAAGGCCAAGGCCACCATTGCAGATCAAGCAGCAATTGCCACCGCTAAATCAGAACACTACGAAGCTAAGTATAAGTCTATGACTCAAGATCACCAGTCCGTCATCCAGAAGATCACTCAGGAGGCTCAAGCTAAATTTGACGCGGCCCAGGTTCAACATGAGCAGGCCATGGCTTCATACCGAGAGAGCCTCAAGAATTCCGTCGTGATCTCCCTTCTTCAGGCCAGGCTGAAAATGGCTTGCGAGGCGATGGCTTTGGGTTTACAATGCCCTTCTTGGAACACCAAGGCCTGGGAGGCGAAATTAAAAGATCTTGGGGGAAATCCTGTGAATCCTCCCGCCAAATCTGCTGTGGAAGAATCCGCCAAGACAATGGATGCTAGCGCTTCAAAGGATGTTTCTGAGAATGCTGGGGCAAATGCTGGAAAGAATGCTGGTGAAGAGGATGCTGCTGCAGATGCTAAGAAGAATCCCGAGGATGATGCTGGTACGGACGCCAGGAAAGAGGTTGCTGTTCAAGAAGGTGCTGCCCCTTAGGCAGTGGAGTGGGCGATGATGGATATACGTGCTGAGGCCGGAGCCCATTTTTAAATTTCATGGTTGTGGTTGTGAAAAACAATTTACATTTCCTGTCTTTGAACAATTTATATTTCCTGCATTAGAACAATACGATGACCAAAGGTGGATGGGTCCTAGGTTTTAGGATGAAGCCCTTGGTCATCGGTTAGTATAATCTGTTTTGAATGTGGTAACGGTTGTAGGTGGACAGGTCCTGTTTTGAGATAGATCCTCCAACCGTTACACAAGTATGGTAGAAACTAATTGTGCTTTTGGTGGATGGGCCTTAGTTTAAGGTGAAACCAAAAGCCCAACTTTTGACTTGTTAATAATATAACTATCTTTTGACTTATTTGTTATTGCCTTGCACTACTTAACGTAACTCTTAGCTTTGTAAAAATTTTGTATTGTTATCTTATGAAAATATCCTGATCAATATGCTTAGCAATATATTATAAAAACTGTTATTAGATAGGACTTCTAAACATTCCTTCAACTTTGTAGAAAGCTTTTTAAAGAGTGAAAAACAGTCCACTTTCCAAAACCTGTTTTGATAATACTTAAATGATCACAGTTTCAAACTAGTATTAGTTTCAAATATCTTAATCAAATATCCTGAAAAGTATTTAAAAACATATTTTGAGAATATATTAGGATATTTAACCTTTTACCAAACATAGTATTATCAAAATTTTAAACGTTGTTTATAAAGGAAAGATCATACCAGGAATAGGGTATAATCCTATTATCAAACCTCAATCCCTTTGCAACTTTTCCAATGAAGATGTCCCCTGTCTGAGACACTTAGTGCATTAGTTCCGAGCCTTATCCTTTTACCTTTACACCATTGCTTTAGTAGGAATGTCCCCTGTGTACAATGTCTTCATATACTTAGAAATCTTCTGGATATCAGTTCCCATTGTATAGACAATTTTTCATGTTGCAGGGGTAAAACCCAAGAATGTACTGGAGATAAATTCCTTGTATCCTGGGGAAAATCCCAAATTTTCATGCGCTACAGGCGGGAGTGTATAAACTCCAAGACTTAGAAAGGTGAAAACCTTTAAACCTTAAAGAGTATGAAAATACCCTTTCGTGAGAGAGGGTGATCAATCCTCGTATACCTTTAGGATTCAGGATATAGCCAACAGTAACGAAATTGTCAGCCACTTTTACATGGACTGGTCCCGCCACCTTGAACTATCCCTGAATAACTTGCGCTCCAGGCGGAGTGTTTAAACCCAATTCGGAAGAAAGGTGAATACCTTTAAACCTGTGAAGGGATCAGGATCCCTTGTACGTGAGAGAGGGGGCCAATCCTCTAATCTTCTGAAGTATCCTGAGTGAGCATCCTGGAGCTATATCCTGAAGCATATACTGCAAAACATCCTTACACTAAGGTGGGTGTTAGCTTGGCTAACACCCCTCCGATGCTTAAGTTAGTATTGGGTTTCAAAGAATAAATTAAACCAAACATATTTAAAAAAGATAGAATTCATACCATCCTGAGTTAGAAATTAAATTCTAAACTCACTTGAAATAAAGCTTAAGGTGTATAGCATTCCAAGATCTCGGTAGCATATCCCCTTCCATATTATTGAGTCTATATGCTCCTTTCCCTGCTTCTGATTCAACTTCATATGGTCCTTCCCATTTTGGAGCTAGCTTGCCATCGGCAGGATTAGTAGTATTCTGAAAAGCCTTTCTTAACACCCAATCTCCAACCTTAAATCTTCTGGTCCTAATATTCTTTTTATATGCTCTGGATATTCTTTGTTGATATGCTGCCATCCTTAGCCTTGCTGCATCTCTCTTTTCATCTATAGTATCCAAATCCTGACTCAAGGCTTCAGGATTCTGTTCAGGATCACTTAGGGTAGATCTTGCAGTAGGTATTGTCATTTCCGTTGGAATCATTGCTTCTGCTCCAAATACCAAGGAAAATGGGGTTTGGCCTGTTGCGTTCTTTACCGTTGTCCTATCAGCCCACAAAACAAAGGGTAATTCTTCTGCCCATCTTCCTTTTTTGGCTCCAAGCCTCTGTTTTAAGTTATTGACAAGTATCTTGTTTGAGGATTCTGCTTGTCCATTCGCTTGAGGATGTACCGGAGTAGATGTTATCATTTTGATTCCCCAACTTTTGCAAAAGTCAGTAGTTCTCTTGCTTATCAACTGAGAACCATTGTCACAGATTATCTCGGCTGGTACTCCAAATCTGGTCAAGATATTTCTCTTTATGAAGGATACTACTTCTTGGTTTCTAACTTGAATAAATGCTTCTGCTTCAACCCACTTGGAGAAATAATCCGTCATTGCCAACATGAAAACCTTTCCTCCTGGAGCTTTTGGAAGCTTTCCCACTATATCCATACCCCACTTCATAAACGGCCAAGGGGAAACAATAGGATACAGCGGTTCAGCAGGTTGATGTAATATGTTACTATGTCTTTGACATGCGTCACATCTTCGAGCATATTCTATGGCATCTTTTCTCATTGTCGGCCAATAATATCCTGTCCTTAATACTTTTGAGAATAATGACATGCCCCCAGTATGGTTACCACAATCCCCTTCATGTATATCCTAAAGTACTTCTTTGGCTTCAGGATCCTCCAAACACCTCAAATACGGTCCTGCAAGAGATTTCTTGTACAAAACACTATTTATAATTGTGAATCGTGATACCTTCATCCTAAATGCCTTAGGATTTTTGTTTTCGGGGATGTGTCCTTCCTTGAGATATCTCATGATTGGAGCCGTCCAAGAATTAGGATCCTCTTCAGGATACTCTGCTCCAGGATCCTGAATACCTGCTACTTCTTTATCCCGAGGATTCGTTGCAGGATACAAGACATGTAATATTGGTATTTGGGTTCCTTCTGGTATCTTGATCGATGATCCCAGATTTGCTAAGGCATCTGCTTCAGCATTATCCTCTCTTGGTACCTGTTCAAGTGTAAAAACATCGAAATATCCTGCTAATTTTTTGAGAATATCGAGGTATTCGATTAATTTCTCACCCTTAACTGCATAGGATCCATTAAAATGGTTAGTAATTAACAAGGAGTCAACATATACTCGCAAATTCTTGATACTCATATCCTTAGCCAATTCTAATCCTGCAATTAAAGCTTCATATTCTGCCTCATTATTAGTAGCAGGAAATTCACACCTAATGGCCTGGGGTAATATGTCCCCCTGTGGCGATTTTAGTAGTATACCTAAACCTACACCTCTTATATTGGATGCACCATCAGTATATAACGTCCAGGATCCTGAAGATTCTCCTAACTGTTGAACTTCTAGGTCTACCTCATCCTGAATATCACTACTGAAATCAGCCACAAAGTCAGCTAAAGCCTGAGACTTTATGGCATTTCTAGGTTCATATACTAGATCATAAGCACTTAACTTTACTGACCACTTGGGCATCCTGCTTTACATCTCTGGTTTCCTAAGCACATTTTTGACAGGATAATTCATTTTAACATGGATCCTATGTGTCTCAAAATAATGTCTAAGCTTTGTCGATGCCATGACTAGAGCTAATATCAATTTTTCTAAATGAGAATACCTAGTTTCAGCATCTAACAAACTTTTACTAACATAATATACAGGATATTGCTGACCTTCATGGTCTTTTATAAGAACGACACTTACAGCATTCCCTGATACAGCGAGGTATAGGGATAGTGGTTCACCATTTTCAGGCTTCATCAATAGAGGTGCGGTTGAGAGATATCGCTTCAAATCCTGCAAGGCTGCTTCATGCTTTGCTCCCCATTCAAATTTCTTATTCTTCTTGAGGATATCATAGAATTCCCTGCATTTTTCCGAGGATCTAGAAATAAATCTATTCAAAGCTGCTACTCGGCCTGTTAACCGTTGTACGTCCTTCATATTTGAGGGTGATTTTATATCCAGGATAGCTTTAATCTGCTCCGGGCTTGCCTCTATCCCCCTTTTTGTCACCATATATCCTAGAAACTTTCCTGCCCCCACTCCGAAATGGCACTTCGCAGGATTCAGCTTCATGTTGAATTGATCCAGGATATCAAATGCTCCCTTGATATCCTGGAGGTGATCCTCAGCTTTTTTAGATTTGACCACCATATCGTCAATATATACCTCCATGGTGTCCCCCAGCTTATCTTTGAACATCATGTTTACCAATCTCTGGTACGTTGCACCTGCATTTTTCAAACCGAAAGGCATAGCAGTATAGCAATATATACCTGTTGGTGTCATGAAAGCAGTATCCTCCTAATCCGAAGGCTCCATTTGAATCTGCTGAAATCCTGAGGATGCGTCCATGAATGTTAACATTTCATGTCCAGCAGTAGCATCTACCATTGCATCGATATGAGGGAGAGGAAATGGGTCTTTAGGACAAGCCTTGTTCAAGTCCGTGTAGTCTACACAGACTCTCCATTTCCCGTTTTTCTTCTGTACCACAACTACGTTTGCTAGCCATCTTGGAAACTTGACTTCTCTGATCATCCTGGACTTCAACAATCTTTCAACTTCTTCTTGGATAATCGCATTCCGCTCAGGAGCGAATTTTCTTCTTTTTTGTTGAACAGGCTTGAATGATTTGTCAATTCCAAGCTTGTGAGTGATAATATCTTTGGATATGCCTGTCATATCCTCATGCTTCCATGCAAACGTTGACATCCTGCATTTCAAAAAGTTAGTTAACTGCTCTTCAATATCCTGAGGGATATTGGTTCCTACTAGCACCGAGATATCAGGATTATCCTGATCCAAGATAATTTTCTTCACATCCTGCTCCGAATCCTCCATGATACCTGGGCCCACATCTTTAATTGCTATGCTGTACTAGGCTTAGTTGAGGATTTCATTGAGGATGAGTAGCATTCTTTCGCTTCCTGTTGATCACTTTCAACCTTGACAACTCCCCAAGGGGTAGGGATCTTGATGCATTGGTGATATATTGATGGCACAGCCTTCATATCGTGAATCCATGGTCTTCCCAGTATAATGTTATAGCAGGATAAGGAGTCCATCACACAGAAGCGTTGTATTGAGTTGACCCCTTCAACATATACTGGTAACTTTATCTCCCCTACGGTATTCCTAGCTTCTCCACTGAAACCAACGAGCACAGTGGACTTCGAAGTAATATCCATCGGAGATACATTCATCCTCTTCAATGTTTCCAGCTGAATTATATTGACAGAACTACCGTTGTCTACCAGTATCCTGCGTACAAAATGGTTAGCCACATATAATGTTATTACTAAAGCATCATGGTGAGGATCCTGAACAGTATCCCTGTCATCACTATCGAAAGTGATCACTTTATCAGTTGTGAGGGTAGTCATTCTGACTGGTCTGTCTCCCTTCTCACTCTTAGCTTCCTTTGCATGTCTCTTGGCCGCCGAATACGAAGTCCCACAAATGTCGGATCCTCCTTAAATAAAGTTAATTATCTTGGCATCTGCTGGGGGTGATGCTGCTCGTTCGGGATCCTTCTCGGGATCCTGCCCGTTATTCTTCTTTTTTCCCAGCAAGTCCTTCAGATACCCCTTGCTTAACAGGTAACTTATCTCTTTCCTTAAAGCAATGCAATCCTCGGTCATATGTCCGAAGTCTTCGTGGAAGGCACACCATTTGGATTTATCCTTCCAATCAGCTTTCTGCTGGTTCTTTCGAGGCCACCTAGCTTTGTCCCCTAAGCCCTGCATAGCATACATTAATTCAGGTATATTAACAGAAAAGCAGTATTCAGATAAGTCAGGATATTCTTCAGGATCCTCGTCTTCAACAGCATTCACTTTCTTGTTATCATTTCTGCCATATGGCCTGGAGCGATATGGCTTATATGAGGTTTCTGATTTCCTGTTAGTTGATTCATAGGTTGAGGTAGCATTCATCCTCTCCTGCATCTTCTTGTCATCTTCCAAACGGATATATCTCAAAGCCCTGTTACGAGCTTCGTCGAGATTCCTGCAGGGATTCATTACAAGATCCTGATAAAACTGAGAATCCTTTTGTAACCCCATCTTAAAAGCTTGCACAGCTGTTGCAACATCAAGATGTGGGATATCCAAGGATTCTCGACTGAATTTGTTCACATAATCCCTCAAGGATTCCTGAGGCCCTTGAGTTATCCTGTAAAGATCACTGGTTAGTTTCTCAAAACTCCGACTACAAGAAAATTGACTGTTAAATAAATTAACCAAATGAGCAAACGAAGTAATTGAGTGAGGAGGAACGTTTAACAGCCATTTTAAGGCTGATCCTGTCAGAGTAGAACCGAATCCCTTGCATAAGCATGCTTCCTTGAGCTCCGGAGGGATAGGGTTAATCTCCATTCTTTCCCTATACTAGGCAATATGCTCTTCAGGATCCGTAGTCCCATCATACAGCTTCATGTTGGGAGTCTGAAATCTTTTTGGGATTTCAGCATCACAGATAGGATATGTAAAGCGGGATATCCTGTGGCTATCTTGGGATACTTCCGAAATTGGCTGGACCACTCCAAGTACACTGGATATCATGTCCTTCAATTTCTGGAGCTCCCTGGTAAATGTTGACGTCATACCTGCATCCTGCAAAGAGCCATTGTTGTTAGTAGCAAGAATATTATTATTTGACACATTACCGTTCTGAGGATTTTGGCCATATCCTGAACTTCTCACAGTCGATATCCTGACTGAAGAGGGTATCTCAGGGGTATGATTCTGAGAATGGCTTGGGACGATATTCCCCCTATTATCCTCAGTGTAAACTGCGGAACTGAAGTTCAAAGCCCTGGGCTGTATAGGAGTGACAGTTTCTTCAACAGGTCTGCTCGAGCTAGCTTTTAAGAGTTGTATTTCTCTTAACAGCATTTGGTTAGTCTCCTGTTGCTGCCTCATTTGTTCCTGCACACTTCCAAATAAAGTCAAAATTTCATCATTAGAGGCTAAAATGAGAGCAGATCCCTGGACACTCCGAGTAGGGATAACATCTTGAGATTGTGAAGAAAACGGCATCCTTGGAGGAGGTGGTGGAAGCACCGAACCAATAGTAGCAGAGGTTGTAGCAGACATAGTGGAAGAGCTCATGTTTGATCTTGAGGCCATTGTAAACAATGTGGCAAAAAGTTTTGAAAATAGAAAACCGATTAATGATTTTACAAAGATTTTTAGTAAAAGTAGCACCACTTGCCCCACGGTGGGCGCCAAATTGTTTTGGTCAAAAATTACCGAAGCAATTTAGTGATCAAATTAGTTAAGTGAGATAGTGTGCTAGAAATATGTGTGAAAAATGTGTTAACCAAGTTAGATATGAAAACAGTTTCAGGATACGGCTCAGGATATAGAGCTGTATCTACAATAAAAAAATGAGCGAAAATGCAAAGGTTGACATGTGATGTACGAGGAAAGCCCTTTATCAATCTAGATCGCCGGCATAAAACCTCGGGAGCTGACAATCGCAACTGCCTTGTTCTTCTTATTGATTCAAATATCAGGATACAGTGCAGGATGTGGTGCGGATCGACTATGTGTTACAATGTAATTCGAATACAAGTGTTGTGTGTAGTGTTTGCGATGAGCTAGAGAGAAAGTGTTCGAAAATGTGTAGGTTGAGTGCCTTAATCTGATCCGCCCCCATCTATTTATAGTAAAACAAACGTAACTAACTATCCTACATAACCGGGATCCACCGAATATTCCTTAGTTGAACGTTGTAGACCTGGTCTTTCGGGCTCAACGTCTCTCCTTTAACAAATACGCCCGAGTCTTGAGGAGATGGAGTCCACTTGACCGTTAGCAAGTCCCAGTCTTTCACCTGCACGTGATTAATTCGATGTACCTCAGGATATCACCCAGGATGTTAGCAATATCCCCGTCCAGTATCCTGATCATAGATAAACAATAAAAAGCAGGATATTAGTCAGCATGCATACTCAGAAAATGGCCCATAACAGACAGCTATCTAATTTCAACAACCAACTTGCCAAGGAAAGGGCCAAATTTGGATTGAGAGGGCCAAGCTTAGGCAGGAGCGAGTTGCTGATGAAGTAGTTACGAAAGAGCTTAGGCAACAAGTGGAGAAGCTGAAGGAAGAAAAGAAATAGCTGATTGGGACTGGCATTCGCCGCTTTGTGACATACCTCCTCCATAGTTTAATGTTCATCTTGCAGGTATATACACTAAGGCAATGGCTCACGGCAGGCACACATGTTTTATTACAGGAGTTGATGTTGCTTCCTAGGGGAAGCAATAGAGAAGCTTCCTACCCTTCAAGCCTACCTCACTTCCTAACTTTGTGAGTGCCGTGAAGAAGATGGAGGTTTTGTCTTACCCGTATATGGAAGCCTTGTCCCAGATGGTTGTACGCCCTGTTGCTGAGCTGGGAGCTTTGGAGCCGGAAGGTCTTAACAAGGAGTTGTGCGAACAGTTGCTTTCTGTAGCTTCTATTAAGCGATCCTTGTTTGAGACCAGTGATGAGGAAGGTGGAGATGTTGGTCCTTCTACAAAGAAGTTGAAGGTAACCGAGGGGCCTGAAGCGGTCTCCTCTATGTCCATTCCCATTGATGCTCCCCCGCTGTCTTTTGTGAGGGGTGAGTCGGCTCTTCTTGTTACTAATGATGATGAAGGCCTTGATGAACCAGATGGCTTATACGATGACCTTCCCTAGAACAAGACTGCAGGTGGTGGTTCGGGCTCAACCTAACTATCTCTTTTAATGTCTTTTGTGGTTGTAATATGAACAATTCGAACTTTCTTTAAAGGTGTTTTGGGGTTGGTTGTGCCCTATGAGATCTTATTATGTATGAACTCTTTACCTTTCTAATGGTATGGAAGCTGCCCCTTTAGGGATCAATAACTTCCTTTTATGTTTTATACTTGTGTATTTTCCTTGTTTTATCTTTTTGTCTTTTTTTGTTATCAAACTTGTGTTTGGCACTTAATATGGGGGAGCTTATGTTTCAGCTTCCTTTTGACTGTTTTATTTTCTTTTTTGCTATGTTTTTATCTATCAAACTGAAGCTAAGTGCTGCAGTCACTTGGCTTAATTTTTTTAGAAAAGAACCGATGTAATTTGTTGTTGCTTATTTCTTTTCTAGTCCACGTTTTATCTTTGTTTTCATGGTATATTGTACATAGGCTAGCTTTTATAAGTTTCTAGCCTATGAAGCGAAATTGGTGTGAGGTGCTTACCCTCTTTCATGGAGTTATTTTATTTTTGTTTAAGTCCATGGAGTTGTATTATTTTAGGAACTCACCCTTTATACAGGAAGGTATAGTGCCCTGTTTCCTGTTGAGAGATATGGCCTAGGAGCTCATCTCTTTTTCATGGGTAGATATAGCGTTGGATCCCATGGAGCTTTGTTTGGAGGAGCTCACTCTTAGGATAGTACAATAATAATTTTTTGACAAAAGTGCTATTTTTATTTCCATTAAACGAGTATAACTAAGTACAAGTTTGTTTCAAACATTAAATTAGTTGCTTAGACTATGAATTTCTTCAAGTGCTTTCCATTCCAATGTCTTGATACCTTCCTGCCATCAGGCGTATCAAATTTATAGGAACCTCCCTTGTGCACCTCACCGATAATGTATGGGCCTTCCCATTTTGGGCTCATTTTTCCAAGATCTTCTTGTCCACTGGCCTCGTTGTTTCTAAGTACCAAGTCACCCGGTTTGAAAGCTTCTTTTTTGACTCTTGCATTGTAGTAGGCTTCCATTTTTTGCTTGTACCTTGCTTCTCATATCAAGGCAGCTTCCCTGGCTTCTTCAAGTAGATCAAGGTTTAAAAGTATTTCTGAATCGTTGGAGGTGTTGTCTTTTCTTGCACTCCTTAGTGTTTTTACTCCGATCTCTGCCGAAATCACAGCTTCTGAGCCGTACACAAGGCTGTACGGGTTTTCTGGTGGCTTGTCTTTTCTAACGTACGAATGGCCCATAATACGCTGGAGAGCTCCTCCACTCCATTGTTTGCCATACCTTCCCAACCGAGTTTTCAACCCCACAACTATGTTGTGATTCATTCGCTCCACTTGCCCGTTTGACTAAGGGTAGCAAACAGAGCTAAAGACTTGATTGATCTAGAGTTCTTGACACCAAGTATTAAATGGTTTTTCTGGAAATTGTTTCCCGTTGTCAGTTACTATCCCTACCGGCAACCCAAACCTGTACACTATCTGCTCCCAGAATAAGTTGCTGACATTTTTTATTACGATTCTTGCCAATGGCTTGACTTCTAGCCATTTTGTGAAATAATCTACTGCCACCAAGAGGATCTTGACTTGACTAGCTGCCATGGGGAAAGGGTCCCACTATATCCATCCCCCATTTGTAGAATGGCCAAGCATCTACGATGGGGACAAGGTCATGCTTTGGGCTTGCTTTAACAGGAGCATGTAGCTGGCATGCTTCACATTTGTGGATGATCTCAGCCATATCCTTATGCATCGTGGGACAGTAGTAGCCCATATTCATTAGCTTTGCCATAATTGTTCTTACCCCCACATGTTATCCGCAAATACCCTCATGCACTTCTTTGATTAATTAGTTGCTTTGTTTTAGACCTACACAACATAGTAACGGGGAGAGGTAACCTTTCTTGTAGAGTTTCGTTTCTTCAAAGACGTATTGTTTGGCTTTTGTCCTTATTTTGGCAGCTTCTGCCTCCTCGGGGGGGGAGCTTTCCTTCTTCCAAGAACTTTCGAATGGGTGTCTTCCATGTGTCCTCTTTCTCTACTACCACATCTTGTATCTCAGCTTCTTTGATGGACCTTGTCTTGAATACTTCAACAAGCACCTTATTTGTAAGGTAGGCAAATGTTAAGGAAGCTAGCTTACACAAAGCATCGACTTGCTTGTTCTTCATTCTTGATACTTGACTTAATGAGCAAGATTCGAAACTACCCATGAGTTCCTTCACTTTTTCCTTGTACTTTATCATTGATGGTTCTCTTTCTATGTATCCCCCCTACTTCGCTTACTACCAATCTTGAATCAGTGACGACATGGAGCTCCCTTACCTTCATTGTTTTGGCTAATCGCAATCCAGCCAACAATGCTTCATATTCAGCTTTGTTATTTGTGCAGGGAAAGTCAAGACGAAGTGCATAAGTATATTCGGTTATGTGTGTCACACCCCGAAATTATCAGAGCTAGCGTGACTGGACTGGTATCTTCATTGCACAGCGGAAGCAAAATAAGCTAAGTCTTTTAGTAAATTGAACGCCCACTAAGTACTCGAATCCCCAATGGTTCCCCTATTCCAACCGTGCCTTGTCTTAGAACTGTAACCTGAGAAAGAAACATGCGAAAAAAATCAACATAAAGTTGAGCGAGTTCATAGTTTGTTTGTAAAAGATTTGAAATAAATCTTTTGAATAACCGGTTTGTGAAATAATATTGAGAAAACGAATTTAAAAATCATTTTCTTGCCAAGTTATATGGAAACGTTGTATTTGTAACCATGTATTTGTAAAGTGTCGTATTTGTAATGTTCGTATACCCGTCAATGCCCACCCTAACTTTGACTTCCTGCCCGCATATTCCTATGCTTTTTGAATTTGTATAAAAACATGACATTTAATTTGTATAAATCAAGTATTGCTGTGAGTATGTATAAACCTTTCATGTATGAATAAAAGTCCCTGGTATGTAGCATTAAGGAAAAAGAGATCGCCAATGGGTTGCAAAGCCACTGGTATGTGTGAAAAAGTGCAGGGAAACTCAAACCTAGCAAATTTGTTACCGGGCTTCCGGCTGGAAGACACAGTCACCTCTATGGGCCGCCCCGGCCTCACGGGTGTGGGCTCGCTACACCCAAAAAGATCTATCACTCTTGTGTCCCTCGGTCCTATAATGAGGATTAATGGCCTCAAGTGTTGTGCCCACCCTTCACATGATCTAGTCTAGTAGTAAACCCTCCTTAGGCTAACCATACCAAAAAAAGTCTGTAAATGTCTGTAAATGCCTGTAAATGTCTTTAAATGTCTGTAAATGTCTTTAAATGTCTGTAATAATTGTAACATGTATTTTACCCCAGCCTCTAAGGCTGAACCTCCCCAGCCTCTAAGGCTAACTTCCCTTAGTCATAAAAAATCAATCACTTTTCGATAATACGCATTTTTTTTGTAAAAACCGGTATATTTAGTATAAAGTTCATTCGTAAACCGTTTGAGTTCCTTGAAATCCGTTCGTAACATGATTTAGAAATGTGAGTTTTCATTCATTCGAAAACTTCGTATGTTCTTGCAAAACGTGCTTTGTCTAAAATATGAAATCTTTGTTTATCGATAACCTTTTATGTTTCTGAAAAACGTGCATGTCTTTCCACCCCGAAAACAATTACAAAAATGTAAAACCGTAAAAGGTGGGGTTATGAACTCACCTGAATATTCCTGTGCAAAGCTAGCTATATACGACTTCGTGATGTCGTTTCCAAGACTTGACTTGCTAGCGTGCATTCTACAATATTCCTAACACGGAATGCCTCATAAGTTTCTAAATAATGCAGTAATTAAACTACGTGTCATCGAGCTCTACCGAATCGTTAATCGAACGATTCAACGGTAAGTAGTTAACTTATCGGAAATGATTAGGTCATATTTGATAAGTATCGTTTATCGTTGATAATAACTAATAAGTCTTGAAAAGACTTGACTCTCGAGAGATTTAACAATAAGTAAATATTTATATAAAAATATATAAATATATCGTTGTAATTGCGTTAGCCGTCTCGAGTAGTCGTATGCGTATGTATCGAGTATTCGTATGAAAATAAAATAATATATAATAACTTGTATTATACATATCACGTCTTGTGTATACTTGCCAAAAATATACGTATATGCCGTTTAGGCGTATAAAATAAATATAAAGAGTTATATTTGTTTTATAAAGGAATCGTCGAGTTGTTATGTTTGAAAATAAATATATAACCCATATTTATTTTTATAAAGAGTCCTCATTTGATATCCGAAATAAATATATATAAATTATATTTATTTATAAAAGGATTTGTTTGAAATAAATATATAAACTATATTTATTTGTTGTAAAAGAATCGTCGATCTTTTAACGTTTGAAAATAGATAATATCGTTATGTTTATAACGTTTTCGAGTCGTGATGTTTGAAATAAATATCTTAGTTATATTTATTTTATAAAAGACTTTTCGAGCTTTCAATGTTTTGACTAAACATAAAAAGAAATGTCCGACGTTTTGATGTACAAAGTAAGTATGTAAACTATATTTGTTTTAATTAAAAGGATTCGAATCGTTGCTTTCGAAAGTTGTAAAGTGTTGTCGAAAGTGAAACACATTTGTATATGTATTTAATTGATAGTTTCGTTCGTTTTATCTTACGGGTTTTCTCGAAAAATGGGCAGAGTTTCCTTTGTCTTTGGACAGCCCCGACAACACCCTTGTCGTTATTTTTCAAAATTCAACAATATTCAATCATAATATATGTAATTTTGTCAAATATATCGAAACGTAATCTATATTCTAATCGTTTGGTTCGAGCTCGTTTTCACGAAATAAATAGAAACTATATAATAACAATGTAAATATTAATCGCGATGCTAAATGCTTTACCAAATCTTTCACGTCGAGGCGTTTGACTGAGTCGACCGGGTCAACTGAGTTGACCAGTTCTGACCGAGTTGACTCGGTTTGACCGAGTCAACCGAACCGAAACGACCCAAAACACTTCGTGACTGAACCGTGATTTGAACCAAGCCTGCTGAACCGAGAGCCCGAACCGAGACCCCATGTTGACCGTAGCTTGACTGTCGTTGACCAGCTTTGACCGGGTTTGACCCGGACCAAACCCGGACAGAAAACCCGAACTGGGCTGGACCGAGACCTGCTTGAACCGAGCACCTGTCATCATCATAATCACCATCATCATCACAGCATCATCATCATTACCGTCGCCGGCTCCGCCGGTTTCATCGGCCGGAGTCCGGTCTACCTTCTTTTAGAGAGACAGAACGAGAGAGGGGGTCGAACACCCGAAACAAAAGAAGAAAGGAAATAAAGAACCGAGTCGGGACTCACCGGAATTTCTCCGGAATGTGAAATTACTTGAAACTTTGCAGAATGGCTCCTCCTAAACCGATCTAGACATGCATGGAGAGAAAAATCCGAAACGGCTTCGCTGGAAAACGGTCGGAGCTTCGCCGGAGTTGCTCCACAGCTCATACGACTGAGAATATTTGAAGACGGACACCGCCATCGTGTCGGGAAGGTTTGGTTTAGTGGGGGTAGGGTGTCGGATCAAAATAAGTCATCGGAAAATCACCGCCACCGCCGCCGCAGGCGGCGACGCCGCCACCGCTCCGCCGGTCGCCGGCCGCCGGACCTGCTGCCATGTTCTTGAGAGAGAGAGTGTATTATGTGGGTGTGAGTGTGTTGTTTATGTGAGAAATGAGAACAAATGGACCACCTTGGCCTTTTTATATACTAGTTGATGGGCTTTGGGCTTGGGCCCAAGGCCCACAAGCCAAATGTTGTGTGTAAAGTGCCCCGCTCGTTCCTACGAACCCGTTTTCCAAACCCGAGCTACGCGAAACGTTGTAAATCAAAATTTTAGATTTTAAAACCTGTAAAATAATGTCGTTTTTGTCGTTGCCGTGCTCGTGCGTCGTTATCGATAAAAAAATCGCGAAAAATCCGACGTTGGTCGTTCTAATCCGTTTTTTGATCCGGTTTCGACTGTAGTTACTAAAATTTTATTGCGGAGCTAAATATAGCGTAAAAATGTAAGTTTTGAAGGTGACAGGCGTCTCCGTTGCTTCCGTTTCGTCGCCGTTGCGTTTCCTACCATCGAGTTTTTAGTTCACGTTGCCTTTGTGTCGCACGGAAGCCCAATAAATTCACGAAATTTATTTCATAGACATATGATATTCGTGTAACATTCATACTTGTCGGCGTTGTCGGTATTTTGTACGACATCAGTTCGTTGTCGCTTAATATTCACCGAATCCTTCCGTAAACCACCGTACACGCCCTGTAAGGCCGGTTAGCCGTTTCTAGGCACTCCAAAGGCCTAATTACGTTAATTTGCGTCTTAAACACTACTTATTGTCGCGTTAATCACCTGTTAATTACGTAATTAAGAGCCGTAAATCACGGGTTGTCACATTCTCCCCCTGTTACAGAAATTTCGTCCTCGAAATTTAGACTATGTTATCTCCTCAGAATTGTGTTGTTCGCAGGTAAGTCCGAATAATAACAAAGTGAATGACCGCGTAATCGAAACAAGACTTATTCGAATCATGTGAATTTAATGACATTCCTCAACAATAAGAACCCAACGACAAAAGCAATGTGTTTCAGTAATTGATGTCTAAGGAAACGAGACGAAATGATACAGTCACCAGTGCGACTAAGTTAACAATGATCCAACAATGAACAGGAACTTCGACCAATCGAATTCCATATGAACGTTTATAACATGTGAATGAGTTCTAGAAGCAATAACATCCACTGGATGAACTTAGAATCAACAATCTCAAATATAATAGTTTGCATGAAACGCTCGATCGTGATCAGCACAGGCTGCAAATTACACCGACGCCACGAGGTGTCGCAATGAATGAAACAATTCAAATATAGCGGTGATCGAACAAGTATCACCTGTTGTTTTACGTGAAACGCTCAATCATATAATTAGCCCAAGCTACAAGTTTGTACTGACACCATAAGGTGTCGTAGTGATTGAAATAATTCAATAATAGCGGTGATCAAACAAATTCACCGTGTTTGAAGTCAATTGAAAACGCAATGAAGTAAATATGAATGTTTGTTCCAACAAACATCGAAAGATTTTCAATTGAAAATGGAACATTAAAGAAATAATGTTTTCGATCGAAGAGGAAGAAGCAATGAATATTGCGAAATATTCGATTGATGTCGAAAGAACCGTTAGTAGGTACACCAGAATATAAAATGAATTTGTGTACCATTGTCTTAACACACTATTGTATTAAGACCGCTTTGATATAATAAATCGAAGTGGATTGGAAAACAATCAATAAATATATAGATCCGTGCATGAGATGCGTAAACGAGTTTAGCGCAAGCTTCAAACCAATGAAAATCACCATCACATGGTGTCGAAATCAACAGACAATTTAATGGAGTCGAATACCAAACAAGTTTACCTCGACTCGGAACAAATGAAACGCTTGTTAATACGAATTTGAATATGATGCTCCCAATACATCATATTATGTTCTGAAATGAATATGTGTAATGATCAAGTTCAAACAATTGAACTTGGTTTTAGCGTAATCCGACAATAAGTATATGTATCAACAAGAAAACTTTCGGCATGGTCACAACGAAAAACCATGTATGTAACTTGTAAAGAAATGATCGTGATACAATGACCCTTAAGAGGAGTAGAGATGTGAAAATCTACTCATTGGATGCAAAAATCGGAATTTCTATAAAAGAAATGTAAGGACTTTACCTAGGGTTTCGTGTGATGACCGGTTGTTAGGTGACATTACCATGGAATGTCGAACATAGCGTATTCGTCGTTATGAGTTGGGGGGGATGCGGAGACATACGTCTTCTCCTTGGCGTGTTTCGTGTCGTTTGCAGGACCGTGTGCCAAGTTGTAATTGTCGTCGTTGAATTGCGCCATCGTGTCTTTTCAAAGGCCTCGCCTGGATAGTCGTATGTGTCGTGCTTCAACCTCCGTTGACGTACTTATTGAGTCTCGCGTATACCTGTGCACTACCGTTTCGTTCCGCGTAGAATGTGGTGTACTCTGACATCCGTTGGCGTATTTTAAGTTCCATGTATTCTCGTGCACTAGCATTTCGTTATGCGTAGGCTGCCTGCTCGGGAAGTTAAAATATCATAGACAATATGGATAGTAGTGTGTGCCCGAGCTAATATTCGCGGTTCCTACGTGATGACCTTTAATGAACTTCAACATAAGTTTCCGAAGGTCTTAAATGCATGTTTCCTAAACTCTCAGAGTGTTGTGTGTACTGTATGTAATCGTCTCGTGTACCGTGTGTAAAACACAACTTTAGCGCATGTTTGAAAATAAAATTTTGACTGTTTGTTTTTCGGCAACGGTTGGAGACCATACTCGAGTACTAGGCGTTCTGTATGTATTCAACGTCTTAATAGTCTAAGTCCCAGAGAAAAGTGAGGTTAGAGCCTAGGTATCACAACAGAAACCTAATTCGCTGTAACCTATAGCTCTGATACCAAGTTGTCACACCCCGAAATTATCAGAGCTAGCGTGACTGGACTGGTATCTTCATTGCACAGCGGAAGCAAAATAAGCTAAGTCTTTTAGTAAATTGAACGCCCACTAAGTACTCGAATCCCCAATGGTTCCCCTATTCCAACCGTGCCTTGTCTTAGAACTGTAACCTGAGAAAGAAACATGCGAAAAAAATCAACATAAAGTTGAGCGAGTTCATAGTTTGTTTGTAAAAGATTTGAAATAAATCTATTGAATAACCGGTTTGTGAAATAATATTGAGAAAATGAATTTAGAAATCATTTTCTTGCCAAGTTATATGGAAACGTTGTATTTGTAACCATGTATTTGTAAAGTCTCGTATTTGTAATGTTCGTATACCCGTCAATGCCCACCCTGACTTTGACTTCCTGCCCGCATATTCCTATGCTTTTTGAATTTGTATAAAAACATGACATTTAATTTGTATAAATCAAGTATTGCTGTGAGTATGTATAAACCTTTCATGTATGAATAAAAGTCCCTGGTATGTAGCATTAAGGAAAACGAGATCACCAATGGGTTGCAAAGCCACTGGTATGTGTGAAAAAATGCAGGGAAACTCAAACCTAGCAAATTTGTTACCGGGCTTCCGGCTGGAAGACACAGTCACCTCTATGGGCCGCCCCGGCCTCACGGGTGTGGGCTCGCTACACCCAAATAGATCTATCACTCTTGTGTCCCTCGGTCCTATAATGAGGATTAATGGCCTCAAGTGTTGTGCCCACCCTTCACATGATCTAGTCTAGTAGTAAACCCTCCTTAGGCTAACCATACCAAAAAAAGTCTGTAAATGTCTGTAAATGCCTGTAAATGTCTTTAAATGTCTGTAAATGTCTTTAAATATCTGTAAATGTCTTTAAATGTCTGTAATAATTGTAACATGTATTTTACCCCAGCCTCTAAGGCTGAACCTCCCCAGCCTCTAAGGCTAACTTCCCTTAGTCATAAAAAAATCAATCACTTTTCGATAATACGCATTTGTTTTGTAAAAACCGGTATATTTAGTATAAAGTTCATTCGTAAACCGTTTGAGTTCCTTGAAATCCGTTCGTAACATGATTTAGAAATGTGAGTTTTCATTCATTCGAAAACTTCGTATGTTCTTGCAAAACATGCTTTGTCTAAAATATGAAATCTTTGTTTATCGATAACCTTTTATGTTTCTGAAAAACGTGCATGTCTTTCCACCCCGAAAACAATTACAAAAATGTAAAACCGTAAAAGGTGGGGTTATGAACTCACCTGAATATTCCTGTGCAAAGCTAGCTATATACGACTTCGTGATGTCGTTTCCAAGACTTGACTTGCTAGCGTGCATTCTACAATATTCCTAACACGGAATGCCTCATAAGTTTCTAAATAATGCAGTAATTAAACTACGTGTCATCGAGCTCTACCGAATCGTTAATCGAACGATTCAACGGTAAGTAGTTAACTTATCGGAAATGATTAGGTCATATTTGATAAGTATCGTTTATCGTTGATAATAACTAATAAGTCTTGAAAAGACTTGACTCTCGAGAGATTTAACAATAAGTAAATATTTATATAAAAATATATAAATATATCGTTGTAATTGCGTTAGCCGTCTCGAGTAGTCGTATGCGTATGTATCGAGTATTCGTATGAAAATAAAATAATATATAATAACTTGTATTATACATATCACGTCTTGTGTATACTTGCCAAAAATATACGTATATGCCGTTTAGGCGTATAAAATAAATATAAAGAGTTATATTTGTTTTATAAAGGAATCGTCGAGTTGTTATGTTTGAAAATAAATATATAACCCATATTTATTTTTATAAAGAGTCCTCATTTGATATCCGAAATAAATATATATAAATTATATTTATTTATAAAAGGATTTGTTTGAAATAAATATATAAACTATATTTATTTGTTGTAAAAGAATCGTCGATCTTTTAACGTTTGAAAATAGATAATATCGTTATGTTTATAACGTTTTCGAGTCGTGATGTTTGAAATAAATATCTTAGTTATATTTATTTTATAAAAGACTTTTCGAGCTTTCAATGTTTTGACTAAACATAAAAAGAAATGTCCGACGTTTTGATGTACAAAGTAAGTATGTAAACTATATTTGTTTTAATTAAAAGGATCCGAATCGTTGCTTTCGAAAGTTGTAAAGTGTTGTCGAAAGTGAAACACATTTGTATATGTATTTAATTGATAGTTTCGTTCGTTTTATCTTACGGGTTTTCTCGAAAAATGGGCAGAGTTTCCTTTGTCTTTGGACAGCCCCGACAACACCCTTGTCGTTATTTTTCAAAATTCAACAATATTCAATCATAATATATGTAATTTTGTCAAATATATCGAAACGTAATCTATATTCTAATCGTTTGGTTCGAGCTCGTTTTCACGAAATAAATAGAAACTATATAATAACAATGTAAATATTAATCGCGATGCTAAATGCTTTACCAAATCTTTCACGTCGAGGCGTTTGACTGAGTCGACCGGGTCAACTGAGTTGACCAGTTCTGACCGAGTTGACTCGGTTTGACCGAGTCAACCGAACCGAAACGACCCAAAACACTTCGTGACTGAACCGTGATTTGAACCAAGCCTGCTGAACCGAGAGCCCGAATCGAGACCCCATGTTGACCGTAGCTTGACTGTCGTTGACCAGCTTTGACCGGGTTTGACCCGGACCAAACCCGGACAGAAAACCCGAACTGGGCTGGACCGAGACCTGCTTGAACCGAGCACCTGTCATCATCATAATCACCATCATCCTCACAGCATCATCATCATTACCATCGCCGGCTCCGCCGGTTTCACCGGCCGGAGTCCGGTCGACCTTCTTTTAGAGAGACAGAACGAGAGAGGGGGTCGAACACCCGAAACAAAAGAAGAAAGGAAATAAAGAACCGAGTCGGGACTCACCGGAATTTCTCCGGAATGTGAAATTACTTGAAACTTTGAAGAATGGCTCCTCATAAACCGATCTAGACATGCATGGAGAGAAAAATCCGAAACGGCTTCGCCGGAAAACGGTCGGAGCTTCGCCGGAGTTGCTCCACAGCTCATACGACTGAGAATCTTTGAAGACGGACACCGCCATCGTGTCGGGAAGGTTTGGTTTAGTGGGGGTAGGGTGTCGGATCAAAATAAGTCGCCGGAAAATCACCGCCACCGCCGCCGCAGGCGACGGCGCCGCCACCGCTCCGCCGGTCGCCGGCCGCCGGACCTGCTGCCATGTTCTTGAGAGAGAGAGTGTATTATGTGGGTGTGAGTGTGTTGTTTATGTGAGAAATGAGAACAAATGGACCACCTTGGCCTTTTTATATACTAGTTGATGGGCTTTGGGCTTGGGCCCAAGGCCTACAAGCCAAATGTTGTGTGTAAAGTGCCCCGCTCGTTCCTACGAACCCGTTTTCCAAACCCGAGCTCCGCGAAACGTTGTAAATCAAAATTTTAGATTTTAAAACCTGTAAAATAATGTCGTTTTTGTCGTTTCCGTGCTCGTGCGTCGTTATCGATAAAAAAATCGCGAAAAATCCGACGTTGGTCGTTCTAATCCGTTTTTCGATCCGGTTTCGACTGTAGTTACTAAAACTTTATTGCGGAGCTAAATATAGCGCAAAAATGTAAGTTTTGAAGGTGACAGGCGTCTCCGTTGCTTCCGTTTCGTCGCCGTTGCGTTTCCTACCATCGAGTTTTTAGTTCACGTTGCCTTTGTGTCGCACGGAAGCCCAATAAATTCACGAAATTTATTTCATAGA
Organism: Helianthus tuberosus; assembly: GCA_030545235.1. Lineage (NCBI taxonomy): Eukaryota > Viridiplantae > Streptophyta > Magnoliopsida > Asterales > Asteraceae > Helianthus > Helianthus tuberosus. Next base: position 28,344 of record JARYGA010047429.1, read on the forward strand.
CATATGATATTCGTGTAACATTCATACTTGTCGGCGTTGTCGGTATTTTGTACGACATCAGTTCGTTGTCGCTTAATATTCACCGGATCCTTCCGTAAACCACCGTACACGCCCTGTAAGGCCGGTTAGCCGTTTCTAGGCACTCCAAAGGCCTAATTACGTTAATTTGCGTCTTAAACACTACTTATTGTCGCGTTAATCACCTGTTAATTAGGTAATTAAGAGCCGTAAATCACGGGTTGTCACAATGTGGGGGTCTGTAATGATGAGACCTGCCTCAGAACCTTCTATACTAGAAGCTCCATCTGAGAATAATGTCCACTTTCCTGGTATTATTGTTTGGCACCCTTCTTCCTCTATCTCATTCACCTCCTTGACCGTTGGCATTTCTGCCAAAAAGTCTGCTAGCACTTGCCCCTTGTAAGCTTTCCTTGGTACATATTCAATCTTGTGCTCCCCCAGTCCCACAACCCACTTAGTCAACCTTCCTGAATCCTCAGGCTTTTCTAGGATGGTTCTTAGTGGCTGATCGGTAATGACTTGGATGGGATGGCTTGGAAGTATCCTCTTAGCCTTTTTGTCGTGTGTACTAATACTAGTACCAGCTTCTCAATCAAGCGTAATTGATTTCGACAGCCTTTAGAGCTTTGCTCACGAAATACACCAGTATTTGCTCCCTTCCTCTTTCTACCACAAGTACGGAGCTTATGGCTTCTTATCCTATGAAAAAATACATTTAAAGAGTTGTTATAGCATATATGACCGTGAGCATAGGGCTCGGGGTTGTAAAGTGAATGAAATGCTTATAGTCTTTGAACCTGCCAACAGGTAAACCATGATTGTTTCTTCTTTTTTGGGTGCTGCCATGGTAGGCAGGGAAGCTATGAGCTCCTTGAGTGCTATGAAAGCCGCTTCCACCTCCTCCGTCCACTTGAAGTCTTTCTTATCAGCACAGTCCTTCAATGTTTTGAAGAATGGCAATGATATTTCTGCTGACGTAGTGAGGAAGCCTTTAAGAGCTGCCATCTTTCCGTTGAGGCTTTCAACTTCCTTCTTGGTTTTTGGGGACTTCATTTCTATAACGGCTCGAACCTTGTCCGGATTTGCCTTAATACTCTGCTTCCTCGCTATGTGACCTAGGAACTTGCCTTCCTCAAACCCAAAAGAGCACTTGTTTGGGTTTAACTTCATGTTGATTGCTTTGAGGATCTAGAATGTTTTTTTGATGTCTTGGAGCATGTCTTCTTCCGTGTGACTTCTTATTACAAGGTCATCGACATATGCTTCCATGTTCCTCCATGTTTGCTTGGAAAAGGCTTTGTCTACGAGACGTTGTGTAACACCCTTAAAATTTCTACTTGAATTTAGTAATAATTCATAAGATTTTATACAAAAGATGTCTAAATTAAAACCTTAGTTTCAAGAACCAAGTTCTAAGGTAACAAACATTAGTTATCTACCGACTAATTAAAACATCCATAAGTTGTTTAACAAGCAGTTTACATCATAACATTGTTTAAACAGAGTTAATTTATGCGGAAGCTTCAAAAGTTCGTGTTCGGTTCTTCAAAAGCTTGCTTGACCGTCATCCGTAATCCTTGAATACCTATAAACTGAAATGTTTACATTAAACATTAGTATTAGAGTTCATGGAATTATGGTTTAATCGAAACTACATTAGAAACGGATTCGATTTTCTATGATATACAAAACTAAGCCAACATTTCCAGACTCTACCGTAACTTACGGTATCTACCGTAAGTTACGGTAGTCATTTTATCATTCTGGTCCACCGTAACACAGGGGTAAACCACCATAAACATTTGATCTCTACCGTAAATTACGGTGGATACCGTAATTTACGGTAGCCACTGCAAATCCATGTTTTGTTTGATTTGGTTATTTTGCCCAAACCCAATTCCAAGATTTCTCATTCTAACAATTAACACACTAATTTCTCGTATTCTAATGTGTCTTTCACGAACAATGATGATGACCGAGTGATCATACTACAATGCATTAACCTCGCATCATTTGATTATTCGACCCGTTTGGCTCATCTATGGAATCCTCCATTTTGATGACTACCAATGCGATCTAACCAATTCTTTATCTATTATTCAACATAGCGAACATTATCGCTTTAATTCAGCCCAACTTCTATTCTAAAATTCGACTACACATATGCTAATTATTAAATTATCAAATGTAACGAGTTAAGTTACATACCTTCAAAGTAGGCCTTTCAAACGTGATTCGGCACCCGCTTGACGCTCCTGCGTCCTTTCCTTGTAATCCTCTTGTGATGAGGATCAGTAATCTATGCTTGATTTTCGTTTTTGATCAGATTTGGACCTTCAATTGATCGATTTTGTGGAGTTAGGGTTTGGTGAGGAGTCCTGGTCGCTCCCCTGCGTTCTTGATTGACCAGACACACTAATTTGTGTGTTTGGTTTTTATTTATTTTGTTTTAATAAATTCTAGTTTCAAGTTCTACAATTTAGGTCCCTCCACTTTTGTTTATCTAAAAGTTTTGGTTATTTTAACCCTATTTTAAGTTATTTCTAAACTTGTAGTTAACTAGGTTAAAATTCCTTGTTAGTAAATTCTTGTTTATTTATACTTTATAATTCTAATATAAAGTTTTATATTTTCGGGGTGTTACACGTTGATAAGTTGCTCCTGCATTCTTTAACACAAAAGGCATCTTTTTGTAACAGAAGATACTCTTGTTGGTATGGAACGCTGTTTCTCCTCATCATTTTTCATTATTTTGATTTGGTGAAACCCCTTGTAGGCATCAAGGAAGCATTTATACTCGAAGCCTGTGAGCGAGTCCACTTTCTAATCGATTTCTGGCAACAGGTAACAATCTTTAGGCCATGCCTAGTTAAGATCTCTAAAGTCAATGCACATTATCCAAGAACCATCGGGCTTCTTTAGCATGACATGGTTTGCCAACCAAGAGTGGTATTTTACTTCCCTTAGTATGTCAACTCCCACTAGCTTTTCTACCTCCTGACAGGCAGTTGCTTCTTTTCTTTTGGGTAACGAGCTTGTATGTGGAAGTTATATTCAGTGCATGTTCAGCTATTTCTCTTGGTACCCCTACCATATCTCCAGAGCACCAAGCAAATGTGTCTTTGTTTCCTCGAAGGAGGTCCTTTAGCCTATGCTTGGTTGTTTCAGGGAATTTGTTGTTGATTTTTATCTTCTGCTCCAGGTAGGAGTCATTAATGCTTACTTCTTCAACTGGACTTTCTCTTGCCTTAATGTTTTCCCCTTCTTCCATTTCCATAGATGCGATCAAAAGGGCTCTTGCGGTGGTGCTAACGAGCAATACCCTTATCCATTGGAGATTTCATCATTCCATGTGCTGGGATACTACAACGTCGAATGCAGCAATACCTACCCTTCCTATCAACAAGTTGTAGTTTGAAGGGGAGCTTATGACAATGAAAGTAAGCTCCTATGTTCTTGACAAGTCACCATCCCTGAAATATAGGTTAAGTGTTAGCTTCCCTAGGGGTTGTACCTTTTCCCACGTGAAGCTTCTAAGGGATGTGCCGGTAGCTTGCAAACAAGCCTTTGTTTCACTTCTAAGTTGATTGAAACATCTTTGGTACATGATATTGGAAGCAGCTCCTAGATCCATGTACACCCAGTCAGTGAGGGAACCTTCAAGCTCGGCTACCATGATGATGGGAAGCTCCAACTTGTCGTCTGAATCTGTAGGAGGGAAGCAAATGAAGTGATGGTTCCATGGTGTGGTCCTCCTCCTTTTTCCTTCTTGTTTTTCTTCTAACCATATCATGTTTATACTGACCTCTTTCTTGCCTTCCTTCTTATCTTTTATCTCCTTCACCAGGTGAGCTAGCTCCCCCGATTTAACAGCTTTTTCTATCATCTGCTTTAGTTGGAAGCAATCATTGGTGTGATACCCTGTATCATTATGTAAGGCACAAAACTTACTCGTGTCTCTTTTACTGGAAGGTTTGGTGAGGGGTCTAGCAGGTCAGAAGTTGTACTTGACTTCGTCTGTTGACAAGATTTCTTGCGGTGTCTTGGTGAGGAGAGTAAAGATGTGTTTATCTTTGTCCTAGTTCTTGCTTGGACGAGGAGATCTTTTTCTATCTTCAAATCTTCATCCCTCGTAGGGCCTGAATGGTCGTCGTTCTACAAAGGGTTGGAACCTTGACCTTTTGGAGGAGGGATGTGGCTCCCTCCAGCTTCCTTGTTCTCTCTTCTTGGAAGCTTGTTTTTCTAAAGCTTCTTCACCTTTTAGGAAGTATTCTGCCCTTTCAAAAGCCTCTTCCATTGTCTGTGGTTGTTTTCATGAAACCTCCTTATAAGCTTCTTAGGCTTTATGGTGTTCATGAAGGCTGATACCCTCATCTTTTCAGTTACCCCGTTGTACATCAATCCTTCCCTTTTGAACCATTCTATGAAGGATCGAAGGACCTCATGATCCTTGCTGTTGAATTTGATGCATGACGGTTGCATCCCTGGTGCATCTCTTTTGAGGGGTGAAGTTGGCTAGGAAGCTTTTGTGTAGGTCATTGAAAGACGTTATGCTTCTGGTGGGGAGCCCACAAAACCATAACCTGGCTGGTCCAATAAGAGTTTGCATGAACATGTGACAAAACTCATCATTATTATATCGTTCAACTATAGCTGCCCCCGTGAAGACCTGGAGATGGTCTTTAGGGTCCTCCAAACCATCATATGTCTTAACATTCGATGGCATATTTATTTTTGTTTGAAAGACATAGTTTGTTATTTCTTCAGAGAAGCATGAGAATGAGCTTGGCTTGTAAGGCATAGAGGGTATATCAGGGTTTACCCCTGCTCCCCTCATGCCGGTGCCTGCTTGGGTACTAGCTTGCACCTGAGCTTGTGGTCCAACCTGAGTAGCCTGCCAAATTTGATTTCCTGTAAGTTGCTGGATTAGCTGAGCTAGGAGGGCAGCTACTTGGGGATACTGGACACCGTACATGGGGAAGCTATGTTGAAAGCTTGAGGACAGTGATAAGCTTGCAGCTACAGCTCTGCTAGCTAAAGGCAACGAACTAAGTGCTTCTTCAAAGGTTGTCTATGGGTGCGGGGGAGTAGCTTGAGCTTGTTAGAGAAGCTGCTTGATAGTATATACTTTGGGCTTCTTGGGAGGAAAAGAGGGGAGCTAGTGTGATAGATCTCTGTCTAGAGTGATCCATCAGGCATGAGATATGGATTTAGGTTAGGACTAGGTCCTGCTTGGCTAACACTTGGAGATGTAGTGGTGCACAATGGAGGAGGCATATGGGAGAGTGTAACGTCTGGTTCATCATAATACAAACGTACCCTAACTCCTTTGGTCCGTTCCTCTCGAACATACCCATTCAAGACTTCCCTCAACTGTATAAAGTTACTCCTCACTCCCTCCGGGGTTATTTCCATGGTTTCAACCGGGAAAAGTACTTCACTCGGTGAAGATGGTATAGCCCGTGTAGAGGGAGGTGTCTAGAACTGTTGTGCATCTTGTGTTACCGGTGCACCATGAAGTCCGCCAATGTTGGTGGAACAGCTGCCAACTACGAGAGTAGCTGGAGGGCTAGAGGGAGGCATAGAACTGCTTGAAACTTCCTTTGGATGATGATACTTTTTAGTCATAATAGAAGGTAACTTAGGAACAGGGTTGGACTATCGAAAAATACTGTTCTAGGTAGCGCAGCCCCACGGTGGGCGCCACTTGTCAAAGAAACAAGAGTATGGAAGGGGGAAGGTCCAGGATCAACTCCAAAAAGGTAGCTCCTTGGTCGGAATATGCAGTTAAAGAACACCATTAGTCTTAACGCATGAAGTGGCCTCCCGCGTTTGGACTCGACGTGAGAATCAGTGGATTGTTCTTAAGAGTCTTAGCAAAATGAAAGGATAAGAGTTTAGAGAGAGAATGAGAGAAGTGGACTTACTTTGGGCTAAACAAGACTCTCCTTTTATAGGCAGATTGCTCTGCCTAAGGGAGCCATGTGCCAGCTGGTACCTTCTGGTCTTTGTAAGCTTATCCTCCCTTGACGTTGCTTACAGGGTTAGCCTTACTTCTTTAGGTAGGATTCAGGTTTGTGTGTCTCAAGGATACCTTTATGTGTTTTAGGGAGAAGTCTAATCACTTTGACTTGTTGAGTTCAAGTTTCAAGGTTTTACGGTAACCTTAGCTCTCTGTCACCAGCCGTTGGTACATTAGCTTCCCGTTGCTAGCTTCCAGCTTCCGACTTTCAGCTTCGTGCTTTTAGTTTACATTTAGTATTCTTTATTGTTTATTTGTGATTGTTATTAACCTTGGTTTTGCTGACTGGGATCTCCGAGTACCCACGTCATCAGATACAGAGAGTGAAATACTAGTATATCGCCACAAGAGTTTAATCCTTAACTATTACTGGCCAATTAGTGATAACCAAGAGAAGAAACTGTGTGTTGAAAAGCACGAGGTACATCAAGAAGATAAGGTTTGAGGCGACGGTGCACGCATCACATATATGCAGAACAACAGTCGATTGGGAGGAGAAAACTAGAAGAAAACTGTCATCGACGTATTAAATTAATTGGAAGAAATCTACCATCAACATAGAAAGGCTGGAAACCCGAAATCATGCCTCAGATGGAAGCGCTTCAAGATGCATGACTCATGTACCATGTCCGCCTTAACTTGTTAGAAATGCACCAGCTCGCCTCACGCGCAATTCTTGCCATACAAAGAACATGAGCATGTCTTAAAGCAAAGAATAATGTAAATATAAAGAAAGTTGTCTAACTAAAAAGACAAAGAAAAACCTGGTATGCTCAGTTTTAGTACTTAAGGTTAAAAATTGAAATTGATTTATTCTTTTGTTTTATGTATAAAGCAATCATGGTGCGTGCTAAGAACATGATAAAAACTCAAGAATCGTGTTATTAGACCAACAATAACGCATGTGATATTTTCCAAATCAGAAAATACAATATGAAGTGACCCGGATTCATTTATTAGGTACGGAGTAACTATTCCAAAAGTAATATAGCAAAACCTAGCTTATACAAACAAACAAATAAAAGACATTCACTTCTTAAAATTTCCTATATATGTAGGTCGAAACAGGGGAAGGGGCCAGATTTATCCTGACGGGAGCAAAAGTAACAATACAGTTTATAATGCTACAGCATCAGGTGTAGTAAGCAAAATCCTACGAAAAGAAAAGGGGGGATACGAAATAACCATAGCGGATGCGTCGGATGGACGTCAAGTGGTTGATATTATCCCTCTGGGGCCATAACTTCTTATTTCAGAAGGCGAATCTATCAAATTGTATCAACCATTGACAAGTAATCCTAATGTAGGCAGATTTGGTCAGGGAGATGCAGAAATAGTACTTCAAGATCCATTACATGTACAAGGCCTTTTGTTCTTCTTCGCAGCTGTAATTTTGGTACAAATATTTTTTGTTCTTAAAAAGAAACAGTTCGAGAAAATTCAATTGTCTGAAATGAATTTCTACGAGCATTCTCGAGCATTCTCGAGCAATCGTCGAGCAGTTTGGACAACCCTATAAAATTAGGTGTTCAGCTAGGTAGTCAAAGGTGGAAGGCGAAACCCACCTTAGAAAATAAAGAATATATCATATGTATAAAAAACCATACTACTCCCATTATATAATTAAGAAACCTATTATATTTCAACAACTAAATCCATCCAAAAAATATCACATTTTTTTAAAACCTCTTAAAATCATCCACTTAAGAAAATCTAATAGAACTACTTGTAGACTACATTAACTATACCCAATTAAACAAGTTCAAAAAAGAAAAAAAAAGAGAGTTCAAACAATAAAAACTAAAGCCCAACAAGAAGAAAACCCGTAACTAAAAAACAAGAAAACTTAAACTCGCCATAAAGTGCTTATAAGAAAAGAAGCAGCAGCCGCTACAAAGAATGAAGAAATTGCCAACCAGATAATGAGTGCCCCGCTTTGCGCATGCACTTTTCGAAGACCCTTATTGTACATCTACCTCAAGGGCAACATCTTTGCCTCGTCTCACCTCATCTCAACACATCGATCTCTTCTAACTACATACATGTTTGGAATTTGAATGTGTAGGTTAAGACAAATATCAGGAATGTATCCCAAAACAACATATCACAAACAGGTATTGCATCATTAAAGGATAGCATTGACAATTAATTTGTTAAGTTAAAGTATTCAAAAAAGTTAAACTAATATATTTTCATCATTAACGTGTGGGATGTTATACATACTTATGGCCCAAGCAACATAACTTGAATGTCAAAGAAACTATTTGTAATTCATCTCAAATGCGTAGGAGTTTTTTTATTCAAAAGATGAAGAAACTGAAATTTAAACGAACTAGACTTAATTCTAGTATAAATTGTAAAGTGTTGGGTTTGTAATTTTGTTAAAGAAATTAGAATGTAAAATGAATTACAAAGACAAGATTACCTTCTAAACACCCCCATTTCTAAACCTACTAACCCTATGTGTCGTCCCACATTTCCCACTGTAGGTTCCTCTCCCTGAAATCTGCTAACTCTACATCGAAGATCAAGATAAAACCTTTATCACTTCTTCTCCCTAAAACCTACTGACCCTATGTCCCCTCCCCCCGTTTCCTATCCTTGCTTCCTCTCCCCAAAAACTACTAACCCTATGTCAAAGATGAAACCTAGAACTTTGTTACTTCAACGAAGATCAAAGATGAAGATTGAACAAAGAGAATATAAAAAAAAATCCTTGGAACTTCACCGAAGATGAAACCTGCCTCATCACTGCTACACCATTTCACCGGCAAGGCATAGAACATAATATTTACTGCACTATTTATCGACAAAGCATAGAACTTCATCCAGACTACTAATCCTATGAAGGTTCCAATTTTAAGCAAATGGCTTCAAAAATCTCTTTGAATTAATTTTGTTTGATTTTTTCCATCGAAGCTGATTTTGCATTTTTGTGCAAACCTCAACGCTCACATTTCTGGTTCAATTTTATTCTTCTTCACCGATCATCAAATTCATCGATTCGATTTACACAATTCATTTAATTCAGTTTTTGGAGTTCATTTCTTCGGTTTCTAGAACTCATTCCATTTGATTTAGGGTAGAAGAGCTAGAACAAAAAAAATGGTTTTGCAAGCATTTAAGTTATTTTTGATGAATTCGTACTTTCCATCAACATACGGAATGAAATTCATCCCAGTTCCATCCTCTAGAGAACAAAACATGATTTCTGATAGAATGTTTCCTAATAACAATTCCATCATATTCTATCAACCAACACGCCTTAGAATCATTGAATGATTTAAAATCTAGCAAGATGCCACCATGCTACTTACAGCCTAGTGTTATGTGAAAGGTAGAAACTCATGAGTGGGTAAAAGATACGTAACCAAAAAAACTGAACATCTAAATTAAACAAAAATATCCAATCAGAGGGTACATCCAAAATACATAATACATGCAACAACATAACAACATAGTTACCAGTAAATGAAACAATCAACTAATAAGTAACCAAAACAAACTGAACATGAATCGAAAAGGAACATCAGATAGCACGAAACAAATATTAGATCACATTAGCTCAAACAAGTTTCAAATCAAAATCAAATTTGAAAAGCAGACAATGCTATATAGTAACCATAAAAGCTGCCAGATTATGTTCACAAATCTACAGTTCTTCTGTGAAACCATCAGATACATTAGCAATTTTCAACAACTTATTACATCTAGGTCAAATTTTTACAAATGATGATACGTGCAGATTTTAGAGAGAATAGAGAGAGAAACTAAGAATGAGTTAGGAAAACTGATCGGTTGTTTCTCATTAATGACTAACAGTTTATGTATACAACGACTCAACTAATAAATGCTAACAACTATTACATGACTACTAGTTCACTCTCCTAGTTATCAAAGGTACAATTAAGTCTCTTGACTAATTAACATGTAACAATACTCCTCCTTCTAAGAGTCCTTGACCTCAAGAACTACAACGGAATCAAGCAATAAAAGCACAAAATATTATCTAAATGAAACAATTTAATGACAACAATATGAAGTTAAAAAAATGACTTGGTCAGCACCACCAGTAATGAGCCAATAGCAATGAGCGCATCTTAGTATCATCATGTGGACGTGGATGCTTGCATTCTTCTTGCTCCTTGCACTTATACCACTGCACTCCTTATGTCCAAATGATGAACCCCATATGGCTTCATAATAGCAGTCACCAAAAAACATATCTATAACAACTCAATCCATTCTCTATCAATATTTAGAGGCAATACTGCCAAGAACTTTACTAATAAGCTATCTGTGTGCTCTCGTAAAATGTGCTGATTATGCAAGTCAAAATCATCAAACGCCTCATTGCATCTACAACCCATCTAGAATCTCCAGCCATTATTACCTAACCGAACTTTCTCAGTCTCTAATTTGAACATTTTTAGGTGCTCGCCTGCTCTGGAATCAATTCCTTAAGCTGGGAATAAAAGTCAAGGATTCTGAAATGCTGGTGCTCGGGTTTATCCTCTACATGGAAAATTTTGAACCCTAAAGATTGTGCTAATAGAACCAAATAAGCTACTTCCAAATGTAGAAATAGATTAACCACATGCTGGACTTGAGCCAAAACTGAAGACCAGGCTAGTTGCACCAATAGTAGGAGCAAGTGAAACTCTATAAATGGTAAATCACTGATCACATGGTATGTGGTGTGATAAAAGGCTTCGAAAGACCTGAATCACCGTCCTTTAGACTGATTTGAGGTCCTTTTTTTCTATATTTACACATAAACATCAAGGCTAAGCCTAAGGCCAAGGCAAACAAAATTATAGGAAAAGCGAAGGCCCTAAGACAGATTTAAGCAAATATATACTCCCTTAAAATTCCATAACCTTAATCCTACGTCTCCAAGAACTCGTATCCCCAATCATGTCCTCATAGAGGTGCAAGTCTAGCAAATCTTGTCTAATGAGATCATCCCATATCAGTTCGGGTATCCCTCTATATACATCATTTTTTTCCTCTTAGTCTCCCCTCCTTTATCTTATCCAAGACACATGCCAACGCCATCTCTGTGTGTTTTCAAACATCCACCTCAACATCCTTATCTCTACTACATTTAACTTTCATGTTTGTGTCTTCTTAGTGGCCCAACAATCGCCAATCTATTTCGTATAAGATAGCCAATCAAACTGCAACCCTATAAAATTTCCCTTTTTAATCTTGTTGGAACCTTTTGTCACACAATACTCATGTGGCTGTTCTCCACTTGCACCAACCTACTCAGGCTTGTTTGTCAACAACTAGGCCTTCAATACTAATTTGGGTGTCCTCATCAACAAAGCAAATCTTATCTCAGGAATTCAGATAAGTGAACATCCTGGAAGATTATGCAAAGGCTGTAAGGAACAAAGCTTCATCGGGTCCAGTTAATGATCCTGGACTCAAAAAAGCACTAAGGGATGATTATTTGGATCACATAATGAAGAACAAGCCATACAAAGCAACCAAAGCTCAATTCAAATGATGGTCAACAGAAGCCCTTCTTGATGAACTTCTAAGGATAGAGAAGTTAAAACTTTATCCAGAGCTGAAACCAACACCTCCCAACTGGAAAGCAGGTAAAAGGCCAAGTGACAAAAGGGCCCAACAATTGAAGAAGATGAAAGAAGTGATGGTTTTTGCAAAGTTTGGTACTTTAAGGCCAATGGCTAAATGGGATGAATCAACAATCACTTAGATTTACAAACAGCTTTAAATTTTAAGAGAAAAAGACCCTTCACTTCCAAGAAAGCCAGACTATGATCAGGTTGATTTCCAAATTAAAACATTAGTTGATCCTTCAGAGCTTCCACCTGCAAAGAAAAAATCCACATCTGTAAGAAGCTATCTAAAAGGACAAAAGGAGACGTCTACAGAAGACATGAAGAAATATGAAGATGAAATCATAAAAGAAAGGATCAGAAATGAACTAATGTATGGCCAACTAGACAAAAATCCTGTTGATTTTGTTGGTCAAATCCTAAGGAAGCTTCCCTCACCAACTCATCAAATAACTTCTGCCCCAAGAAATCCATCTAGCCTCAAAATTCTAAAATGGAAGTCTGACATGACTAGCCATGAATTGACTTTGCTCAGGGCTAATGGAGAATTTGAAAAGATCTCCATGAACAGTGCCTTTGGGCTAAAAAAAATGAAGATATGCAAGACCTTATAGGGCTTGAACTCAAAAGGGATCTAAATGGCTATCTCTTTATGAAGTTTGAACACCAATTCAAGGGGTATCTCAAAGAGAAGTTGATGAGGAATAAATATTAATCAATTAAAGTTGGGTTTTGACATCATCTGTTCAAGGGGGAGATTGTTGGGCTTAAAAAAGAACAGATGATTTCTGAAAGCCAAAATATGCTAATTAGATCAATAAATAAACAGATACTATTGCACACTCTTCCTGAAGATTGCAAAGATCTGTTTAAGGAATTGAACATCTATTGAAGAAGAGGAAACCTCTGTTTGATGGCCAACGCCCTATTGAAGACAATCACTGATCATGAAGACCAAACATCTGTCTGGCCAAATAGATGTTTGAAACAAGTCAACAACGGTTTAAAGAACAATGGTTATGTCAATGTAATGGTGTATGCTTAAAACATATATTAACTATACTTAGATAGTTGTTTGATTCCCTCAGATGTTTTCAACATCTATGAAATCTTTTCTGTTAGGAATGTTAGATGTCACTATTAGGGTGACGTCAGCTTGATTGCAAACAGACCTTTTGTACTTAGTATAAATAGATCTCACCTATTATAAATCTATTTCATCACTTCACACACATTTCATTTATACGAACATATTTGTGAGTGACCAGGATGAGGGGGAGTTTGTACAATCATTCCTATAATTGTAATCTTTTGATTTCAATGCAAAACAGTTTTGATAAAACTTTCCACTCTTATGTGTTCATATAATTCCGCTGCAATTCATTTTAATTCTATCTTTCATACATTATTGTTCACCTAAAGCACACAAGTGTAAACTCAGATTCTAACACGCGTGGCAACGTTTCTCATGAACATCGTAGGAGCTTATACTCCATCCCTCGCATGGCGCGAGGGACACACTTTTCCAGCATTTGTGTTTTGGCCTCCAGCTTGACCCGTGTAACTCGTTTCCTGCGTTTAGGCTCCTTTTACCTCGTTTAGCACCCTTTAAACCTATAAAACCCAACACGCAGCAAGTACAATATAACGATACAAAACGAAGCGTTAAAAACTATGAAAACTATACAAAACTCATATAATGTGTTTTATGAACACATCAAAGACCGAGAGCTGCATTGACTAGGAATATATTGGTTGGTCTCGGGTCGATTAAGGTATTTTAGTTAGGCATCTTGGGTTGGTGTTAGGTTAAAATAGAGAATGATGTTATCAATTAAAGCAACTTAGTTTATAGAGTTTATTATTTGTATATGGTGACGTTTTTGGTTGTGATGGTCGTGTGTTTTAGCGACTTTAGTAGGTTTTCCAAGCAAGGGGTGACTTGCTTGGAGGACAAAGCTCAAGGTGTCACACCCAACCGATGACGGAAACATCGGAGTGAGATGAAAACGAGATTGCTAGAGACTTAATAACACTATTTTGCGACAATATTTAATAAATTCAAATTCCATTTCATTGATAAACATTTGAGTACAACTTTTGAAACAAAATAAAACAAAGTACATGAAACAAATACAACAAGTTACATGAAACAAATAAGACAACAATACTAGAATTCTAAAGTGAGTTTCTAGTCAATCCTGCTAGGTTTCATCATCATCAAATTCCTGCAACATGTTTCAAAGTATAGTTCAATACAATAAGTATTGGCGAGTATACAAGTTTAATACTAGCATAATTATCAAAAGTTTAAACGAATCCACATGGCAAAATTTGTTATCGGGAATTAACGTATAACTAGCATGCAACTATAAATGTCAACCCAAAGATTCCCGCTAGCGTAATCTTATCATCGCAACAACAAGACCGTTATGATTAACTTAACATGACCTCAAGAATATGGATGGTGCGTTACTCCTATAGCGCTATACATGTTAAGGGAGGCTTGTATGAAGTTAATGACAAGTATAAGGCATAAGAATAGTCTAGTAAACACGAATTCAGGCATAACGTATTGAGCATGTATTTGGATTGTTTGTTTGTGTTTAAGCATAAAGTATGTGTGTATGTGTGAGTTTGATAGCATGAACGTGTGCGTAACACTATTCATGCGGATGAAGGCCCTTTCATGCTTAGGGGACTAGTTCGTGTGAACAAAAGTCCTTTCATACGAAGGGGACTAGTTCGTGTGAACAGAAGGTCCTTTCGTGAGAAGGGGCCAGTTCGTACGAACAAAAGGTCCTCTTGAACATTTAACCATAGACTGGTTAACGTCATGAATTCGGTTTAATGTATTTTATATCTTATATTATACAGTAGTATTAATCAGTCCAGTATTGTCACGGATTTCACGGAAGTCAAGCATGGAGGTATAAACACCTCGTTGTATGATTCACCAAATCTCAAAGTTTACCAACATAGTTGATAAACCCGGTTGGTCATGAATAATAAGTATAATAGAAATAAATAAATAATTAAAGTATCCAAGCAGTCAAATAAGGACAACCCGGGCATGTCATTCCCAATATGGTAAGTGCTGGAGGCGAGACAGGGTTAACTTACTTTGTTTCTAGGAAACTGCTTGGGTGTTCAATTACAAGGTACACGAGTGAGGTAGCGGGACTAGTTTGGAAAGCCAAGGCTCCCACCATCCACACGTCTACCAAAACATAGGTTTGTCCATATTGAGGATGGTAAATCCTGGATGGTTTCAACACTCGGAATTATGTTTGAACGGAAAATAACAGAAAACCAGTTCGTGCGAATGGACTCAGTCGCACGAATGAAGTGAGTCCTCGTGAAGGGACTGGCTTGTGCTAGTGGGTCTTGTTTCATACGGACAACCTCTGTTTTGAGCTACTTTCTTGGTGAAAATCAACCTTAACATAAACCCACAGCTATGGACTTAGTTGCGAGCTCAGGGGGTTCCACATTTCACCAAGTTTCAAAACCATAATGTTTTGTACAAGAAATTTTAAAAAACAAAGAACTTAGATCTTCATTTGGGCCTCAATGTGGTGAGGTTTCACCTTAGATTTCCAAGGCTAATCTATGAAAACCATCCGAGAGGTTATCCCAAGTATGAAGATTTGAAGAAAAGTAGAAGAAGGTAGAAGAAATTAAGTGAGGAAGTGAGCTAAGACTCACTTAGAAGCTGTTGATGTTTTCTGTCCGAAGTGTGCGAGTTCAGTGAGTTAAGAGAGAGTTGGAGTATCGGAAAGTGTTTGGAAGTGAAAGCGGTCTCGTATTTATAGGGCTGATGGGTTTCCAGAGCGGATGGGTTGGTCCGTGCGACCGGGTTTACTTCGCATGAAGGGGTCTCACTCGCACGAAGGGCTCATGTAACGCCCTGCTATTTCATACTTTCCATAATTAGAAAGCGTTGCTTGTATTTCTATTTTTGGAAGTCTTATATTCTTGTAATCGTCTTTTCGTTGTAAAATCCGAGACTTGGATCATAATGAAATTCGTATTTTCTTACATTCATGTTATACACGCTTTATACATGTTCATACATTCAAATAAATTAATCACGTGACAATTTGTGCTAAATACGTTAAACATGCAAACACATGATTTATATGTGCAACTTATACAAGTTTGATACTTAAACATGCTTAATTATACTTGGTTACATTTGTTTTATGATTCTATTTCATAACATGCCCCTAAATATAATTCTTGTGCTTAAAACACCTTGAAATGCATTAAATCATCAAGTTATGGAAGTCTAGGGGTGAAAATGACAAAAAATCAAACTTTAACCAGCAGCCCAGCGGCTTACCGGCCGCGACCCACATGGCCCACTCCCTTCGTGGCCCGCGAGGCGGCCCAATCTGCAGAAAACAGCAACAAGTTACGGGATTAGCCAAAATCTTGTGTTTTGTTGGTTTGTTTGGTGTTTTCTTCATGAAATACACACAACTAACTTACCCTAACACTTCCCTATAAACCCAAGCATCTTCCACACTTTTTCCACTTTGCAACTCACTCAAAACACTCTCAATTCACTCTCAAATCTGTTGGGAATCAGAAGCAAGATCAGAATCATTTCAAGTCACTATATTGACTATAACTTCTTCATTTCTCAACCTTTTTCATTGATTCTTCTTTCTAAACACTTGGAACAACCTTAGGTATGTTTCCACAGGTATTCCATGGAAAACCAAGGCCTGGAACATCACCAAAACAGGATCCAAAGTGAAGTAAACTTTCTGTTTTGATTTAAACACTTGTTACACTACTTAAACTTGAGGTTTCTCATACACATTCCTATGTCCTTATGCTCATAATCAAGTCCATGGTTAGTTGGGCTTAAAAACAAGGTTGTGACATGTAAAACCAGAGGTTTAAACCTCATAAACATTCTGTTTTGTTAGGGTTTTAACCCACAAGTGATGTACAAGCTTAAAGCTTGTAGTTTGTGTGATTATAAGGTTAGCTTGGGCTATCCTACTTGAAATTCCACACATCATTGATGTTTTCTTAGATTATTTGTAGTTATTTCATTTCTTATTGTATGCTCATGACCCTCCTTGTTGTCTATGACAACATGTGTAGTGGTGGACTTCAAAGAGGTTCCTAAATGGAAGACTTGTATTTCCTACCTCATGCATAACTTATGTGAAATACAAAAAAGGTTCCTAAATGGAGGATTTATCCTCCAACCTCATGCTTGGCTTATATGACATAATAATATCTATATTACTTATTGTTGGGATTGAAACCTACCAAAGGAACAGATAATTAAAGCCAAAACTGGATCAGAGCAGTGGATCCAGAATAAGCAGATGTTATGTATACAAATCTCTCCCCTTGAAAGTGGTTTCAACGTCTGTTGACCTCCTATCTACTGATCGTACAAACTGCTGACCTACAAACTGTTGATCAAGTAAAAGACTGATGAAAGATTAAAGCTCTGTTGTTCAATCTACTGACTTGAGTAAAGCTCTGCTGATCATGACAAGTACTGCTGGGTTCACATCAGTGGAAGGATGCAGCAGTAGTTTAGATGTCTTTATGTAATGAAATGTAATAACAGTAGTTAGCATAGCAGAGGTTGTATAGATCAGGGGTTAGAGTTTGTTAGGAGATTAGATGTCACTTTCATGGTGACGTCATCTTAGATGCTTCAGTGGTTTGCTCGTGCCTATAAATAGAACAGTACCATGCACTGTTCTGTTTAGCTCTTTACAAAATCTTCTTCCTGCACGAACAAACACTGTGAGCTCAGGTTGAGGGGGAGTTTGCATTCATACATGCATTGTAATCGTTATTGAAATAAATTCAATCTTTCGGTTCTTTGTTGAAAATGTTTGATTAAAGCAATTCTCTCGTTTGATTGT
>JARYGA010047430.1:0-28995 GCA_030545235.1 Helianthus tuberosus
GGTTGTAAACAATTTCTTAAACAACTTTTGAATGTTCCAACTTAGTCAATAGTTGACTAAGGTTTATGATACTTGTGAACTTGACTTATGAATCTTACTGTAATTAATATCTTTTGTATAAAAATGTATAAAATTAGTCTTGAATTCAAGAAATTTTGAGGTTGTTACAAGTTGGTAATCAGAGCTCAAGGTTGTCAATAAGTGTTCGGTTCAAGCTTGATCGATCGTCCGGTAAGAGTTAAATTATTTTGTTAATAAATTATGTATTATGTAAAGAATGAGAAACGAACAAATATGCATGAAAAGAGTGTGTAAGCTCACTCAAATACAAGAAATGCAGGAAACAAGAACGATTAAATCAAGTTATGAACGTGATCGAATCAAAACAAGAACGATTAAATCAAGTTATGAACTTGATCGAATCAAAACAAGAACGATTAAATCAAGTTATGAACTTGATCGAATCAAAACAAGAACGATTAAATCAAGTTATGAACTTGATTGAATCAAAACAAGTAAAACATGTGTTATAAATGGAATGTTTAACAACCTATGTAAACATTTCAGAAATAAAGATGGCAGATGGAGGTAATGATGATGCGGTGCCAAGAGTCACCGAACAAATGAGGGAAGTGATTGCCGAAGAGGTTGGAAAGGCGATCGAAAACAGTTTGTCGGGCTTTATTGATAAAATTCAAAACACAGTTTTATCAATAGTAGAAGAGAGAATCAAGAAATTGGAAGATGATTCAAATTTAGCAAAGGAAAAGCATGGTGGACGAAAGCCTTGTTCATACAAAGAATTCATGGCCTGTAAACCACCAATATATAATGGGGAGGTTGACCCAATAGTGTGCCAACGATGGCTAAGTGATATCGAAGGGGTATTCGAGAGGACCCATTGTGACGAAGATGACTACGTAGCCTATGGTACGGGTCAACTAAGGAGTCAAGCGATAGATTGGTGGGATAACAAAAAGAGAGAGATCGGTATTGAAGCTGCTAAGGTCATGACTTGGGAAGAATTCAAGACGCCATTTCTTAAGCATCATAGCCCCAAGGAGGTTATGAATAAAATCAAGGAGGAGTTCATGCAACTTAGGCACAAGAGTGAGACCATAGACAAGATTACGGCAACGTTTATGGATAAGATGAAGTTCTGCGATGATCTAGTGACGAATGAAGAACAAAAGATATACTATTACCATAACATGTTGAGTACTGAGTATAGGGAATTTATCACCCCTTCCAAATACGAGACCCTTACCGAGATCATAAATGCTGCTCGGGAAAGGGAGATCGAACTGAAAAAGAGCATTGAAAGGGGTGAACGGAAAGCACAAGATATAAACCCAAGCCCTACTAAGAAGGCACGAACAAACGAAACCGTAAAGAAATTTGATACGAAAGGCGGGTCGTCAAGTTGCAGAATCTGCGGAAAGGGTCATAAAGGCGAATGCCGTTACAAGGATAAGCCTTGTCCCATATGCAAAAAAACGGGACATATGGCTATATCGTGCCCGGAGAAAGTGACGGTTTGTTACAATTGTTATCGAACGGGTCACAAAAAGTCAGAATGCCCGGAACTGGTTGGAAAGAAGGATGGGCAGGACCCGAAAGGTGAAGCCCCAAAAGCGAAGGCAAGATCTTTTCAACTAACCGCCGCTGAAGCAAAGGTTGAACCTAACGTGGTCTCAGGTATATTTGCTGTAAATTCGATTCCTGCACGCGTGTTATTTGATACGGGTGCGAATAAATCCTTTGTTTCATATGGATTTATTCGACATCCTTCATTTGTTCTAACAAAATTACCTGTGCCCTTAGAAGTAGAGATAGGTAATAACAAGAGCTTTATGGTTTGTGATGTATGTAAAAACTGTAAACTGAGCATTGATGACGAAGAATATTTGATAAACCTAATTCCGATGTCAATGGGAGAATTTCAAGTAGTCGTTGGGATGGATTGGCTATCTCAACACCATGCAAAGGTTGTGTGTTTTCGTAAAGAGATAAAACTAACATCTCCGAGCGGGAAACACATCACCATTTATGGCGAAAAAGGAGGCAACCCCATAGTATGCTCAATGTTGAAAGCTCACAAGCTTATGAAGCGAGGATGCAGGGCATTCATGATATACGCTAACGAGCCCGAAAAAGAATCACGAAAGATTGGAGATGTACCGGTAGTACGAGATTATGAAGATGTGTTTCCGGAAGATTTACCGGGGGTACCGCCTGAACGGGAAATAGAGTTCGGGATCGAATTGATTCCGGGCGCGAAACCCGTAGCAAAAGCCCCGTACCGACTTGCACCGTCGGAATTACAAGAGTTGATGTCCCAAATCCAAGACCTGCTTGACAAGGGATTCATAAGGCCGAGTGTGTCTCCTTGGGGCGCACCGATGTTGTTCGTGAGAAAGAAAGACGGGAGTATGCGCATGTGTATCGATTACCAGGAGTTAAACAAACTCACGGTAAAGAACCGATACCCGCTCCCGAGGATAGATGATTTATTCGACCAACTACAAGGTGCGAACTGGTTTTCAAAAATTGACCTTAGATCGGGGTATCACCAACTAAAGGTCAAAGAAGAAGATGTGCCGAAGACGGCTTTCCGCACGAGATACGGACATTACGAATTCCTCGTGATGTCATTTGGGCTAACAAACGCACCCGCGGATTTCATGGACCTCATGAACCGGGTTTGCAAGCCAATGTTGGATAAGTCGGTCATAGTGTTTATCGATGATATCTTGGTGTATTCGAAAAGTGAAGCTGAACACACACACCACTTACAAGAAGTGTTAGAGACACTTAGACGAGAGAAGTTATATGCAAAATTCTCTAAATGTGCCTTTTGGTTACGAGAGGTACAATTTCTTGGCCATGTCATAAGTGCCGACGGAGTTTTGGTGGATCCGTCAAAGATAGAGGCTGTGTCAAAATGGAATCCCCCGAAGAACCCTTCAGAAATTAGAAGCTTTTTGGGGCTTGCGGGATACTATAGGAGATTCATTCAAGATTTCTCCAAGATTGCGTCACCGTTAACAAAGCTAACCCAAAAGAAAGAAAAGTTTATTTGGGGTGTCGATCAAGAAAAAGCGTTTTAAACGCTAAAAGAAAAGTTAACTCAAGCTCCGGTACTGACATTGCCGGACGGAGTCGAAGACATGGTGATTTATTCTGATGCTTCATTATCGGGGCTCGGTTGTGTGTTGATGCAACGGGGCAAGGTAATAGCCTATGCCTCGAGACAATTGAAAATACACGAGAAGAAATATCCCACGCATGATCTCGAGTTGGTTGCGGTTGTAGGTCCGGCTAGGGGAGGATCTAGTCGCCTAATCCTTGTGTACAAACCAACCCGGTTGTGCGGAATCCAACCGGGAAAGCAAACCGAGATCGAACACGCAAATACACGACACGCAATATTCACCGATTAACACCTCTGTATTAATACGTATGAAAGGTTCAGTTACAAAGCAATGTTTACAAATATATTCTGCAAACTCTCTCAAACTCTCGTGTGTGTGTGTGTTTGCTCTCTGTGTGTTCTCTGTGTTCATCTGTTGAGACAGAAACATAACATGTCTATTTATACACACAGACACAACGAAACAAATACAACTCGGCGAATCAGACCATATTCGACGAATCACATGTGAAAGACGACGAAACTGAATTGATGTTGACGAAACAAGTCTGTTTCGTCAACCATATCCTTGTTTTGTCGACATGAATTGAGTCCGGCCCAGTTTAAGATTTAAGCCCAAATCCATTCTGTCTTGATGATGATTGGCCCAAGCATAATGGATCATGCACGTAACTTCTTCAAACATATGCAGATTTGAAGATTTGTAATGTTTAGTCAACTGATGACATCATCATGACATCATCATGATGATGTCATGATGATGTGGCGGCGGGAACTGGCTCGCGGCGCTCCGTGCTTCGCGTGTCGAACTCTGGGGTGCACGACGGAGGAATGTCGTGACGTCGGGCTTGAGCCGAACCTAACCGGGTCGAACCGGACCAAGTCGCGTCGAGTCGAGTCGAGTCGCGTCCACATATATGTATCAACAAACTCCCCCTTGGACGCTACTCGCGAGATTCGCCTTTCATGACTTCTATGTCGGAGGATCTTCAAAGTCTTCACGTCTTGAAAGCAGAGAGTGTATCAACAAACTCCCATATGCATGTAGAAAGTGTGTAGACAAACTCCCCCTTAACATAAGCTCCCCCTTGAGTTATGCTCGTGAACGACTTGATCTTCAGTACTTGAGATCCTTGTGGTGTTGATGATGGTCAGCGGCAACTCGATCATCTTCATCATTTGAGTGCCTTCACGTTGTGTCTTCATTCCGAAGCTTGTCATCAACCATGTTCTCCTTGCCTTTAGAATCTGCACATGCAAGAAATCTAAACGCGTAATGAGAACAACTGCTTGGAATATAGTAAACATAAACAAACGACACACGTGTGACCATTGTTCAATCAAACACCGTCCGACAGTTTGAAAGTTTAATAAAATTTATCAATTTCAATTTTAACTTTCAACACTTGCAAATTTCGACCGTTTATGAAGATTTAGTCACTTTGGTTTTCGTTCAGCTTTCAGGCAACGAAGACTTGAGCTCCAACATCGTACGATCGAAAATAAAATAGAAATAAAATCTTTTTGGATTTTTAGAATATTTCAAATGTAAAGACTGAAAGCAGTAAATAAATATTTACAGACATTCTTTTTGCGAGTTTCGAGGGTAAGAGAATCATATCAGTGTACGGTCATGCCAAAACGCTCTTGTTGTTCTTTTAGTTAACATTAAGATAAGCATCCTATAATGATTATCGGTATTGTTGTCCACATAAGCTCAACTTATCATTTGTAATCATGGCGAGGGGATACGTTAAGGTATAATTTATACTTACCGACCGGTGTTCATCCACATCACGACACATTCCCGTATCAAGGTATGCACGAGGGTTCATCTTACCGGTGAGTATACCGATTATCATCTGTTTGACCGTATATGATGTGAGATTCTCACTTATTTTGAATTGAAAACAAGCCCTATGTGATATAATCACTTATTAATGAGGAACTTGATTTTCGATGCATGAGGGCACAGGAGCAAGTCCGTGAACAGGTCAGTACTTTCGTACAGCAGAGAGACGAACTTGACTCCCGGAAAGAATTTGTGATATTTTATCACTTATTTTGAGGGACATGTGATTGTTGATCACTTATTGAGGTCGAATGCAATATGTACACGTATGTATAGTATCATGGAAGATCTAGACTTGCGTCCCCGTTATTTTTCGGTAAAAGATACAACCATGATACCCAGATGATAAGCAGCATAAAGACCGAATATCTCAGAACCTCGGCAATCTCTCAAACGAAATTTCGGTACTAAGACCATATGCCAATGAATGGTTCCCACCTGGTCTTCAGTCGATTTAAGTTTATATCACCCTGCACACTTTAAAATGATTGTGAGCCTACCGATACATCTTATATAGAGCTGCTTAACATATTTTGCATTTAAGGATTAAAGAGGTTTAGACAGACCACTGATGTACTATCATTTTCTCTTTTGCTCGCCAGGAAACTCATTTTTGTTTTTCTACTGTTTTTGTGTTTTTGAAATTTTTCGATGTTTTTGGATTTTCAAATTTTGGATTTACTCCCCCTAAAATCAATAAACTAAGACAAATTAAAAAAAAAAAAAAACACAAAGGTATTTACAAAAATGATTTTCCGATGTTGGTTTTAACTCATGTTTTACCTCAGTGCCCTTTACCAAAATTAAGTTAATCAGAAATGATATATCGAATTTTGGAGAAAATGAGTTGGCACGTCGGAAATCGGTGTGGACCATGACAACATTGACGAGTTTCATATTGAAACAATCACGTGTGAGGTGATATTTGAGATCAACGTGTCTGGTCAAAGAGTGCTGTACGAGATAATAATTCACAAAGCAGCTTAAATATCGACAAGTATAGGAGAGATTAGAAATTTAAAACCGTATCCTGCAACTGCTTCGTGCATTGCAAGGAATCTGAGTGCTCTCCCAAACTGGATATCCACCCGGTGTGGATTTCAAAGTCGATTTTGTAGCTACTGAAATCCCTTCACAGCAACAAGATCAAAAACCTTTGGGTCCGGCTGGTCTTCCACATTGCACCAGCGAAGGTCTTTGTCTTTCTCTTGAGAAGTAGTGTGCGGTTGTTCAATCCACGCCAAGGCATCCGCACACCCGGTTGGTTCGTTCAACAAACACATTTTCTTCATTCACACCGTGGAGAAAAGTACACTGCACGTTCATCTTGTTGGATTTGAACTTCAAACGTGCTGCATGCGCGTACTTTTCATTGAATCTTCCCTGAGGACCCGATCAAAAACCATAACAACCACATTTTGGCACATATCTCATCATGTCGAATTTTTTAACTTCATTCAACAACATTCTTTCACCATCATTCCTTCATCGGAATGTTTGTCTTCTTATCTTTTTCCTTTCTTTTCTCATTTCTCTCCATCAAAGGCAACAACTCCTAGATATAATGATGTTTCGGAGTCTTATGTCGCCGATCTTGTGCATGGACGCTCCACTATCAACAATCCTAAGACTATCAATAGTTCCTCCTGGAACATCCTGCACACTCATTCAGAGATTAGTTGGAGAGAGGGACCCAAGCCTTCACAGACTTGGGTCGTCCGTCATCATCGAGAATTGTGACATCCATTTCCCGATGATTCGGAATTGCTGTAGCTCCCCCTGAAACAGTTACCGATTTTGGTTTCCAAATCTGTTTTTGTTTTTCATGTTTAACATTTGATTTAACAGATTTTGTTTGGGCAACCTCCGGTTTTAAAACCTTTTCAACATTTTTCCATTGTTTCTTTCTCTGTTTCACTTCTTGTTGTTTAACAAGACGAGGGTCTGATTTTGACGAAACAGATCGCTTTCGGTAATTTCGTTCACGGGGATCATCTTCTTTGGCTTTCAACTTATGAAGATATGGGCAATTTCGAATGATATGCCCGATTGTACCACATTCAAAACATGATCTTCGTTCAACAAAACCTGAAGTATCATGTGGTCGTCTTGCCGATGATGAACTTTGTGATCCCGAGGTACTAGGTTTTGAACTACTTGGTTCATTCCTTTTCATCACTGTTACTTTCTGGACAAAATCTAAGTTAGATTGATTTGCAAACTTCTCAATTTTGTCCGTTCCCTTCGATTTCACAAAGTTCACATTCTTCTTCTTCTTCTGATTCGGCTTCTTTTGACTCTGAGTCGGTGTCTTACCTTTCAATTTGGTATGATTTTGCTGGGTTTTCACTGTCGGTAATTTCCTGTTCCCAAATTGTTTTCTGACTTCAGCCTTTGGGATAGGAGGACACTGTGTGACTGTAACATATGGTCCTGTCTTTCCCAAAAACTTACTTGTAGAATTTTCAAAGACTTTACTGATTAAAGATTGATTAACATTTTTAATAGGAAAATCTTTGTCTGAATAGATCTTATCATCACCAACAAGAGTGTACAGCAAATCCACACTCTCCGACTCTTTTGCAGATGTTGACTCGGTTGGAACAGTCTTAGCGGGTTTTGCGGGAGGATCACATAGAATATGATTCTCAAGAGGTATGTCCTCTTCTTTGATTACCGCATCAGACTTTTCCGAATCAGTATCATCGGATTCATCATCAGAAGAATCAGTATCCTCAATCACAACTGTAGGATCCTGATTCTGTTCAGCAGAGGACACACATGTATCTGCTGACACATCTGAATCTGATGATACTTCTTTCTTGTATCCGAGACCTGTTGCACATTCTGCTGCAAATTCCTTAACATCTAGAGGAACAGATGGTT
The DNA here is from genome assembly GCA_030545235.1 of Helianthus tuberosus. Taxonomy (NCBI): domain Eukaryota; kingdom Viridiplantae; phylum Streptophyta; class Magnoliopsida; order Asterales; family Asteraceae; genus Helianthus; species Helianthus tuberosus. Next base: position 7,893 of record JARYGA010047430.1, read on the forward strand.
CAAAATGAGTTCTATACTCCTCATCGGGCAGTGCATCATAATTGTGTCTGACAGGTGGTGGACATTGCTTATATCCAATGCATGTGACATCCTTTTTCTCTTTCTGCACATCAATGATGTGATCCAACACATAGCTAGAGCTTAAATAGCTATCTAACTTGAGTCGTATCGCCTCACTTTCTGTTTTAACACAAGCCATTTCCTTTTGCATTACCTCAAGGCGAGTTATATACAAGTTAATGTCAGTTTGTTTTCTGGAAACCATTTTTGTTAACTCGATTTTATCTTTCTTTAATTTTTCAATCATCGATTTAAACTCTTTTTCATGGTTCTCATAAAACATATTGGCTTCAGTGCATTTTGAAAGATCAACAGTCAATTTCTGATTATGAATGAATGTCACATCATATTTCTCTTGCAAAGCCTCGTGTTTGCCTTGCAATTCACACCACTTATCATTCACTAGAACATGTTTGTCTTGCAATTCAAACAAACTAGCTTGTAAAGCATCGTGTTTGCCTTGCAACTCAGACATGTTTGCTTCCAAATCAGCACATCTAACATGCAATCTATCACAATTATCACAGCTAACAGAAGTGGGTTCATCGACACATACCTGACTTGATGAACTGTCGACATTAGCCATAAAGGCTGAATGGAGAGAAGACGAAGAATAAGCAGCTTGATCCACCAAAATAGATCTTCTTTGAATTCCTGCTGCAGCTTCATCCAATAGCTCATCAATAACTGCATCGACTGACGCACTTGATGTGTCATCTTCCTGATCATTCCCTGAACCCGAGGACTCTTCATCCGAGCTTCCACTGTATCCTGAGCTGTTTTCATCTTCAGAAGATCCATCACCATTGGTGGAAGATTCTCCACCACTGGTGTGATTTAGATCCTTCACGATTTCAGCAAAACAAGCTGTGCCATCTGGAGCGTCATTTCCCAACTGGATTGACCAATCACAACCTTCATCTACTTGAACCACAAGTGCCTGGTTGGCATTTGATGGTCCTGCTTGAGTCTGGTTGTTGACAGGCACCAATGTGCGAACATTGTTCCTGTTCTGGTTCTGCTGGTTGCCTTGACCTCTAAAAGGATTCTGGTTTCCATGTTGAGATGGCCTCGTACATTCACGCTTGAAATGACCACGTTCACCACAATTGAAGCATTTAACAGCCTGTTTATCGAACCCATACTTGGTGTCTTTTCTACCTTCCAAGCTGGTTCTGCCCGTTCTTTCCATGAAATCCTTTGCTCGCCTAACAGCACTGGCAAAGGCCCACTTTATGTCCATCATCTCCATCTCCTCTTTATCAATCTGCTGATAGTCTTCTTGTGTCAGATTAACGTTACCAATCTGACCTTCAACTAATCCACAGTATGCGCTCACCAAAGTGTTAAGCAGCTCCATGTGTTCCTTGGCTACCTCCACACTGACTTTAGAAAAACTTGAGGTGTCGAGCCGTACTGTATTTGGCTTTGACTGCTGAGTAGCAGATGATGTACTTCCATAACATGCTTGCTGTTGAGGAGGAAGTGGATTCCCATACATGTCTGTTGGTCCGGTAGATTGAGGAGGAGGAAGTGGATTCCCGAACATGTCTGTTGGTCCGGTAGATTGAGGAGGAGGAAGTGGATTCCCGAACATATCAGTTGTTTCGGTAGGTCGAACAGGTAAAGGATTTCCGAACATATCAGTTGCTCTGACAGTTCGTTGGCTTTGCTGTTGTGGTGCTGGTTGAGAAACTGGTTCAAGCAGATTCCCAAACATGTCTGTTTTTGGAGGAACTGGAACTTGGATGGTATTGCCAAACATGTCAGTGTGAGACACAAACGCTGTTTGAAGTGGAGCATGTGAAGCAGGTTTTGTAGAGGTGCTCGAAGTTCCATAATACATTTCTGGATTTTGTGGCACTGGAACTCTTTTTGCCTTGAGAGTTTCTTCCTGATTCTTGTTCTCCAGGATTTGAACAAAGTCATTGTAAGTTGTTGTAGTTAGAGTGCCATTGTACTTCATGATTTCCAAGAAAGTATTCCATTGAGGTGGCAAGGCATCTGCAAAGTTCTTCACAATCTCTGCTTGAGGTGTAACGACCTCAAAATTTGACAATTCACTCAGCAAATGGTTAAATCGACTTGTCAAATCTCCTAAAGATTCATTCTCCATACAAGAAAAACCATCAAACTCTTTCTTTAGCAAGTCTTTTCTCAATTGGCGGGTCGCTTCATTTCCTACGCCCCTTGTCTTCAATGCATCCCACAGCCTCTTAGTGGTCTTGTAACTGACAAATTGATGATAAATGTCTTTACTCAACGCCTGAGTAAGAATGGCATATGCCTTCTTTTCCAAGTCATAGACCTTCTTCTGATCCTCTGTAAGATCTGCAAACGTAGCAGCAGATGATGCAGCAACCTCTATTGTTTGATCGAAATCTGTGATGAACCGCAACCACAATTCTGTATTTTGCCCAAGGACGTATGTATGAAATCTATCAATCCATCCTGGATATTCATATAAGTGCATCAACTTTGGAGGCCGATTCAAACTTCCTGTTTCACTCTCGCTTAAGAGAATGCTTTGAACACTTGGAGTTTAATTTGATACGAAAGCCCATTGACCAGTATTAGCTTGAGAAGACACCGGTGCGGGAGACGGAGTACCAAAATACATATCAGAATTTACCGCCGGCCTATTCCATCTTGGATTCATTTTTGATCAAGAAATAATAATACCTGAAAATTCACACTTGAAACAAACAGTTAAGACACACTTGCAACCCTTCTGTTAAAATTTAACAAAGTGTTTCGACAAAACAATTTTGTAAAATCTTTTGGCGAAACAAAAGGCTTGATGAAATGAATTGGTAACTTTGGTCTTGACGAAATAGGTTGTGAATATATGTTTGGCGAAATGAAAATTGTTTTCAGTCAACGAAACAAATTTTAAAACAATATTCACCCACTTAAATAAATGGCCCAAACTCAATTGACGAAACAAATCCTAGATTGTTTGTTTAGTGGGTCTTGACGAAACAAAAACCCACAAACTGTTTGGCGAAATAGAAATAATAATAAAGTGGGCTTTGACGAATTAGAACATGTGGCCCAAGATCAGTTTCGTCAATGAAATAAAATTTTTGTTTCGTTGACTTCCTTTTGGCGAATCAGACTTGATTCGTCAAATGTCTGATTCGTCTAAAAGTTGACAGTGGGTTGGTGAACTTTTTGACTTTTATCTTCTACTGACACACGCAACAGTGCTTTCGGCTCAAAGCAGGCTGTATTCACCAACCAAGTATGGTTTGTAATATTTTAATCTTTTACAACTTCCAATACACAAACACTTGATAATTTAAATTTTTTAAGATCAAAAAGTGAATTTATGAAGAACACTTTGATGATGTGAAGAACACTATGAATATTCCGGTGAAAAATATGAGTTTTCCGGTGACCCGAAAAATTTTCGAAACCCGAATTTTGCTAAAATGTTTAATAAAAACCAACAAAAAATATGTGAACTTTATTTTAACAAGGTTTTTAAGCAAACATAATGCAAAACAACAAGATTACAGCCGATTTTAACAAGTTTTTCAGAAAATATGAACTTTTCAAAAACCCGAAAAACACCCCGAAAACACCTCGGTTTTAACAAGGAGAAGAGCCAAGGCTCTGATACCACTTGTAGGTCCGGCTAGGGGAGGATCTAGTCGCCTAATCCTTGTGTACAAACCAACCCGGTTGTGCGGAATCCAACCGGGAAAGCAAACCGAGATCGAACACGCAAATACACGACACGCAATATTCACCGATTAACACCTCTGTATTAATACGTATGAAAGGTTCAGTTACAAAGCAATGTTTACAAATATATTCTGCAAACTCTCTCAAACTCTCGTGTGTGTGTGTGTTTGCTCTCTGTGTGTTCTCTGTGTTCATCTGTTGAGACAGAAACATAACATGTCTATTTATACACACAGACACAACGAAACAAATACAACTCGGCGAATCAGACCATATTCGACGAATCACATGTGAAAGACGACGAAACTGAATTGATGTTGACGAAACAAGTCTGTTTCGTCAACCATATCCTTGTTTTGTCGACATGAATTGAGTCCGGCCCAGTTTAAGATTTAAGCCCAAATCCATTCTGTCTTGATGATGATTGGCCCAAGCATAATGGATCATGCACGTAACTTCTTCAAACATATGCAGATTTGAAGATTTGTAATGTTTAGTCAACTGATGACATCATCATGACATCATCATGACATCATCATGATGATGTCATGATGATGTGGCGGCGGGAACTGGCTCGCGGCGCTCCGTGCTTCGCGTGTCGAACTCTGGGGTGCACGACGGAGGAATGTCGTGACGTCGGGCTTGAGCCGAACCTAACCGGGTCGAACCGGACCAAGTCGCGTCGAGTCGAGTCGCGTCCACATATATGTATCAACAGCGGTGGTATTTGCATTAAAAATATGGAGGCACTACTTATATGGGGTAAAGTGCACCATATTCACCGACCACAAGAGCTTGAAATACTTCTTCGATCAGAAGGAGTTAAATATGCGACAAAGGCGATGGCTGGAAACGGTGAAAGATTTCGACTGTGAAATACATTACCACCCTGGGAAGGAAAATGTGGTAGCGGATGCTCTGAGCAGAAAAGCGGACTACGTCCCAATACGAGTGAGGTTGATGCAACTCGTGGTGACCTCGGGTATACTTGAACGTATTCGAGAGGCGCAGTTAGAAGCAGTAAAAGAAGAGAATTGGAAGAAAGAAAGAATAATCAGTCAATTGAAAGAATTGTCGGATGGGAATCACGGGTTGAAGACTCGATCCGGAAGGATATGGGTCCCACATACTTGTGGAGTGAAGGCGCTTCTACTTAATGAAGCTCATAAATCCCGTTATTCAATTCATCCGGGTGCGACCAAGATGTACAATGATTTGAAACAAAATTATTGGTGGCCCGGAATGAAGAGGGATGTGGCGAAGTATGTGGAAAAATGCTTGACATGTTTACAAGTCAAGGCGGAGCACCAGAAACCATATGGCAAACTCCAACCGTTAGAAATTCCGGTTTGGAAATGGGAACATATTACAATGGACCTATTAACCAAGTTGCCTAAGACGAGTCGTGGTTTCGATGCCATTTGGGTAGTGGTGGATAGATTGATGAAAAGTGCTCACTTCATTCCGATTCGTGAGACTTATACGTCAGAAAAGATGTCAGAAGTTTACACTAATGAAATAATAGCACGTCATGGGGTGCCGGTATCCATCGTGTCTGATAGGGATACCCGGTTTACTTCAAATTTCTGGCGAGATTTCCAAGAGCAAATGGGAACCAAATTGTTCATTAGCACTGCGTACCATCCTCAAACGGATGGACAGAGTGAAAGAACGATACAAACATTGGGGGATATGCTACGGGCATGTGTAATCGACTTTGGAGGAAGTTGGGATGTTCACCTACTGTTAGTCGAGTTTTCGTATAATAACAGCTACCAATCTAGTATTAAGATGGCACCGTACGAAATGCTTTATGGTAGGAAGTGTCGAACCCCGGTATGTTGGGGTGAAGTGGGTCCGCGTGAACTCGCTCATCAAGATATAGTACGAGCCACAAACGAAAAGATCGATATAGTTCGGGCACACTTGAAAGCAGCTCAAGACAGGCAAAAGGCGTATGCTGATAAAAGGAATAGGCCAATCGAATTCCAGGTTGGTGACATGGTCATGCTAAAAGTTTCCCCATGGAAGGGCGTTATTAGATTCAGAAAAAGGGGGAAACTAAGCCCGAGGTTTATTGGACCATTTAAAATTATCGGAAGAGTTGGCAAGGTAGCTTACCGCCTTGAGCTACCGGAGGAACTAAGTGGGATTCATGGCACGTTTCACGTGTCACAATTAAGAAAATGCCTAGCAGACGAAACGGCCTATATCCATTACGACGATATCGAAGTGGATAATAGTCTGAATTATGCGGTGAGACCGGTGGAGATTTTAGACCGAAAGGTCAAGCATTTACGAAATAAACAAATTGATCAAGTCAAAGTCAAATGGGAGCATAGGAAAGGTTCGGACACCACGTGGGAGTCCGAAGAGGAGATGCGACGTCTTCACCCTACATTATTTGGTACGTACTTCGGTTTCGGGGACGAAACCCTTTTTAAGGGGGGTGGACTTGTAACACCCCGAAAAATATAAAACTTTATATTAGAATTATAAAGTATAAGCAAACGAGAAATTCCTAACTAGAAATTTTTAACCTAGTTAGTTAATAGATTAGAAATAGCTTATGATGGGGTTAAAAGCTATTAAACAATAAGTACAACAAAGTTGAGGGGCCTAAGTTGTCAAAATTGGAACTTAATTTGTTAAAACAAATGAAAATAAACCAAACACCCCCAAAAGAAGGGTGTGGTCGATCAGAAGAAAGACCAGGTCGACCCCCCCCCCAAGCTTCAAACCCTAAATTCACTAAATCTCTCAAATTGGATGTGCAAATCTGGTCCAAAACGAAATCCAAGCCTAGAATCGTGATCCTCATCGCAAGAGGATTAAAAGGTATGTAAAATCTGATGAAATCTCTAAACTTGAAAATCTCATGATTTTGGAAAATCTGAAATTAGATGTTGCATGTGAGTTATGTGGTTAGATTACGGATGATATAGTGTCTAGGAGTGAAACCTAGACAACTATATGTGAAATCAGCTCAAATTCAGGAAAATTCCATGAACACCTTGAAGGTGGGTTGTGGGTTTTACAAGATAATGATGAACATTAGGGTTTAGAATGATTATCCTAGTGTAATTTGATTATAGAAAGTGATTTCAGAAAGGTATGACGATTAAAATGCTATATGAGGGCTTTATTGATGTTAAGTTAGCTAATTAGCAAACTATGAACTTGAATACAATGGATATAAAAATTCTGCCTTTATAGTGTTTGTTGAAATGCCTCAAAGAAGGCTTGAAACTGAATTGTTAAGTTAAAAACGCATAACTATGATGTATGACAAAGTGTGCGTTATCTATGTGAAACCAAGAGTTCGAAGCATGTCTTGAATTGAACTCTATAGGAAAGGATACCGGAACGTCGAGTGGACAAGCCGGTGGTGATTTGCGGTTGAAGGGCGTACACTAAGGTATGTAACTTGACCCGTTACATTAAGTAAATTTTGATAATTGTAATATGCATAGTTGAAATTTAGAATAAAGGTTGCTATGATTTAAAGCGGTGATGTCGCTATATTGAATAATTGGTCAAAAGTTGGTTAGAACTCGTTGGTAGTCGTCATAAGGAAGGAATTCCGTAGACGAGCCAAACGGGTCGAATAATCAAGTAAGGCATGGTTAATGCTCCGGATTATGATGGATTGATCTTTGATATTGAATAATATATAACATATTAACGGTACGACATTTCAATGTATTGGTATCCTAGAAAACTGAAATCCGTGAGTTGGGTTTTAGTGTAATGAACAAATCAAACAAAAACATAAATCTCCAGGAACTACCGTAAATTACGGTAGTACCGTAATTTACGGTAGATGTCAAGAAGTTATGGTGGTTCGCCCCTGTTTTTACGGTGGACCAAATGTTTCCAGGACTCACCGTAACTTACGGTGACACCGTAAGTTACGGTGTAATCAGAAAAACTTTAAATTTTTTTTTATTTAAAATTGATGTTGGATAATATGTTTATGTCTTATATACCAAAGTCAAAACTAATGTTTTAATGGTTTTGACCCTAGGTGTCAAGGTGGACCTTACGGATGGTGGTCAAGCAATGTCGAAGAACCGAACACGACTTTTGAAGCTTCCGCTATGTTTTTAATCTTACTTAAACTTTGTTCATGGGTTGTAAACAATTTCTTAAACAACTTTTGAATGTTCCAACTTAGTCATTAGTTGACTAAGGTTTATGATACTTGTGAACTTGACTTATGAATCTTACTGTAATTAATATCTTTTGTATAAAAATGTATAAAATTAGTCTTAAATTCAAGAAATTTTGAGGTTGTTACAACGGTACATTCAGGATGTGCATCGACTACCGTGAACTCAACAAGGTGACTGTGAAGAATCGCTATCCTCTTCCACGCATTGACGACCTAATCGACCAGTTGCAAGGGTCGAGCTTTTACTCGAAGATTGATTTGAGATCAGGATACCACCAGCTGAGAGTCCGTGAAGAGGACGTCTCCAAAACAGCCTTTAGAACTCGATATGGACACTACGAGTTCCTGGTTATGCCGTTTGGGCTGACAAACGCACCTGCGGTCTTCATGGACTTGATGAATCGAGTGTGCAAGCCTTACCTAGACAAGTTCGTTATTATTTTCATCGATGACATACTGATCTATTCCAAGAGTCAGGAAGAACACGAGCAGCATTTACGACTCATTTTGGAACTCCTTCGAGCAGAACAGCTGTACGCCAAGTTTTCAAAATGTGACTTCTGGCTTCGTGAAGTCCATTTCCTAGGCCATGTGGTAAACAAGGATGGGATTCACGTTGATCCATCCAAGGTAGACTCGATTAAGGACTGGCCTGCACCTCGTACGCCAACGGAAATTCGCCAATTCTTGGGTTTGGCAGGTTACTACAGAAGGTTCATCAAGGACTTCTCCAAGATTGCACAGCCTCTCACCTCACTAACGCAGAAAGGCGTTGTTTATCGATGGGGAAATGCACAGGAATTAGTATTTCAGCACTTAAAGGATAGACTTTGCAGTGCACCTATCCTTTCATTGCCAGAGGGCACATACGACCTTGTGGTTTACTGCGACGCATCCATTCAGGGTATTGGTTGTGTATTGATGCAGCGGGATAAAGTTATAGCCTACGCCTCACGCCAACTCAAAGTTCATGAAAAGAACTACACTACACACGATCTAGAGCTGGGAGCTGTTGTTTTTGCACTAAAGATATGGAGACACTACCTGTACGACACCAAATGTGCCATCTACACCGATCACAGGAGTCTCGAGCATATCTTCAAACAGAAGGAACTGAATATGCGACAACGACGATGGGTCGAGTTACTGAATGGCTACGAATGCTCGATCAGATACCACCTAGGCAAAGCCAATGTTGTGGTTGACGCCCTCAGTCGAAAGGATACTATACCTAAACACGTACGAGCTTTACAACTCACTATCCAGTCTAGTCTTCCCGCACAGATACGAGATGCTCAGGTAGAAGCATTGAAACCAGAAAACATCAGGGCTGAAGCCCTACGCGGCTCAAGGCAACGACTAGAACAAAAGGAAGACGGTGCTTACTACGTAACAGGACGCATTTGGGTCCCACTCTATGGCAACCTACGAGAGCTTGTGATGAATGAAGCACACAAGCCCATGGCGTTCTTCATAGCCTAACCAGAGTTCACCTGGGAACACACGCATCGATGAAGAATGTAGCAAAATGCGATACTTGTGATAAATGAAGCACACAAGCCCATGCCTACTCCAACAACCAGAGATACCATAATGGAAATAGGAGCAAATTTCCATGGATTTTGTTACTGGCCTGCCTAGATCTCAGCGCGGAAATGACACTATTTGGGTGATCGTGGATCGACTCACAAAGTCTGCACACTTCTTGGCTATCAAGGAAACGGATAAGTTCTCCACTTTAGCAGACGTATATCTTAAGGAAGTTGTCTCGAGGCACGGGGTGCCCACCTCTATTATCTCGGATCGAGATGCACGTTTTACTTCAGAACTGTGGCAAGCTATGCACAAGTCCTTTGGCTCACGTTTAGATATGAGCACAACTTATAACCCGCAAACGGATGGGCAATCTGAACGCACCATCCAGACCCTCGAAGACATGCTTAGGGCATGTGTAATTGACTTTGGCAACGGCTGGGAAAAGCATCTTCCACTTGTGGAATTTTCGTACAATAACAGCTACCACACCAGCATTAAAGCTGCTCTGTTTGAGGCATTGTATGGGCGTAAATGCCGGTCACCTCTTTGTTGGGCAGAGGTGGGGGATAGTCAGATTACTGGTCCAGAACTTGTGGTAGACACAACAGAACGAATTGCTCAGATACAACAACGAATGGCAGCAGCTCGTGACCGTCAGAAAATCTACGCTGATAAGGGCAGGAAACCACTCGAGCTCCAGGTTGGGGAGCGAGTGCTACTCAAAGTTTCACCCTGGAAGGGTGTGGTTCGTTTTGGTAAATGAGGCAAACTTAACCCACGATACGTTGGACCTTTCGAAGTCATCGAGAAAATAGGCAAGGTGGCCTACAAACTGAACCTACCAGTAGAACTCAGTGCAGTTCACAACGTTTTCCACGTGTCTAATCTGAAGAAGTGTCTGTCAGATGAGACCCACATAGTTCCTTTGAAGGAGCTTACTATCGACGAGCAGTTACGATTCGTCGAGGAACCAGTTAAAATCACAGACCGGGATGTTAAGGTCCTCAAGCGTACTATGATACCCCTCGTTCGAGTTCGTTGGAACTCACGTCGCGGCCCAGAGTTCACCTGGGAACGCGAAGATCAAATGAAACAAAAGTATCCCCAACTATTCGCAAACGGTACAACCACTACTGAGGCTGAAGCTACGGAATTTCGGGATGAAATTCCAGATCAACGGGGGGAGGATGTGACACCCCAGGAAAACCAGGCAACTTAACTAGCTTCCTCAGTGAGTACGTACCAAATTTCGGGACGAAATTTCTTTCAACTTGGGGATAATGTGACAACTCGTATTTCAGAACCTATCTTTGTACTTTGATGTAACGTTTGTGAACGTGATACGACTATATGAACTTGGTTGATTAAATGAATGTTATGAGACTTTATGTTTGAATGATGTGTAATGTATGTATGTATGCAAAAGAGCACAAACGAACAACACGAACCAATCGCACAATACACTTGGGCCGCATCTCTTTGCCTTATTCTGCTTATCCTACTCGGCCCACTATGCTTGAAATCGAACTCAATGGACAGCCCACTAGGGGTTTTGGCCACCTAACTATATAACCCAACACAAAATCCTTTCAAGGGTTTGTTTCCCTTATCATTTGCAAATCACTCTAGAACACACAAACCCTACTCTATCTCTCTCTCCCCTCGAAGCCGACGTCAAACAACACCCCTCCCCATCGAAGCTTTTGATTTGGATCAACTCGCATCCCATTCTTTAATCGGTTAGTGTGTTATTTTGAATGCATGATTGATGATATGTTGGTATATATGTTTATCATGATATAGGGAGCATGTATATGAGATTGTTAAGAAATTGTATTGTGTTCATAAAATCGGCTCACATAGGTATTCGATAATGTTATTATGATTCGAAATTTCATGATCTTAGGCAAGAATTGAATGAATATATTACTCGGCTGAGATGTGATATGTTCCTGTTCGAATGTATTATGATCGTTTGTATGTTAGTTATATGGTTAAGTGTTGTGATTATGGTGCATGTTCATGTTTTGATTGTGTCTAGGCTTCATATGAATTGTTGTAAAAATCCTTGCTTTGATCGATTATTAGATAATAAAAATCTGTTGATTGTGTGATTTCTAAATTGCAAGTTTGGTAACTATTGGGAAAGATTTTTAAAATCAATAGATAACGTTTTGACTGTTGACTAAATTGAATATGGAAACAATATAACTAAATGGCATAATTTTCGGATCACACAAGTTCCTCTTCGGTCGCACAAGATCAGATCATATAGAATCTGATCTGATCGCACAAGACTGGTCGCACAACACAGTCGCACAAGCCGTAGAGTGCAACTGATTAAACACAGCGTACAACACAGCTATTGCATGATCGCACAAGCTCTTGTGGATCGCACAAGATAGTGCTGATCGCACAAGGCTTGGGCCTCACACGAATCACATCATTGCTGGGCCTCAAAGCCCAAGTCCTGAGTTGCACAAGATAGTTCGGTCGCACAAGTCGTCCGGATCGCACAAGATATCCGGACCGCACAAGACCAATGTATGTTTTTATTTGGGCTGTGTACTTTGTTGGGCTTAATTGTAAACTGGGCCGGGTATGTTTGGGATCGCACAAACTGTTATGGGCCGCACAAGACATGCTGAACGCACAACAGTTTGGGCTGGGTGTCTTTGGGCTTCTTTGGGTGGATCGCACAAGTTGAATACGTTATAACTGACAAACGTGATGATGTGTGTTTTGCCATGATCTATATGTGTTCCTTATCTGCTAGCTTATGTGATACTTATGTGCACTACTCGAAACCAAAACCTGACTTGTATGGTAACCATGTTAGGACGTGGTTGACCACTAGCAGCTAGACTTGACCTTTCTGTGTATCTGCCGAGCAAACCAAGGTGAGTTCACACTAGCCAAGGCATGGGATTCCCGGTGGGTTGGGAATGGGATTGAATAACTACTCGTACAACCATTACTATTAAACTACTTAATACTGTCCTCGGATTGAAGGGCACGTATGTAAAATCTACGTACAATTATACTTATTACTGTCCTCGGATTGGAGGGCACGTACGTAAAACCTACGTACAGTTATACTTAATACTGTCCTCGGATTGAAGGGCACGTACGTAAAACCTACGTACACGATCATAAGACCATCAACTCTATCAAAGGAAGTCCCTCATTTATCGACTTAATCGCCGAGGCCTATGGCGAGCGGGTCATTAGTTAATAGCGCTATTAGGTTTAACAAACCTCACACCGTGCCAGTCGGACGGGCGTGTACTAATGGACTATGGGCAAAGGGTCAATGCTGATAGACATTAACTTAGGGCACCTCTTACATTTTCGTAGCAGTCAATACGCGTGGTCTAGTAACACATGGGAAGCCCCCACTAATCATCGCACACATGCCTGGAATGGCCGCGATACGGATTAATATGATACATGGTTTACAAAACGAATATACGATTTACGAAATGAATACTATAACCAAACAAACCAACTGTGAACTCGCTCAACTTTGTTGTTGATTCGTTGCTACCTGCTTTGCAGGTCATTAGGTACTCATGGAGCTTGCATAGGGAGGAGCAGTTGTTGTGGGATATGGCAGTGTGTGCCATACTATGAACATTACCTTATTTCGTATTTAATACTGACAATGGGTTTTACAATTATGCTTCCGCTAAACACTTAACTATGCTTTGGTTTTGAACACCTTTCATATTGTTTGGTTGAATTATGTTTACTTACATGCTTGTTCAATATGATTGGTGGCTTGATCCTGGTCAGTCACGCCTCCAAGCGGTGATACTCCGCGTGTGGATTTTGGGGGTGTGACAGATGATGTGAACAGTGGTTCAGAATTGTCAACCTGCTTCTTTGACATGTTAATAGTTTTGTAATAAGGCTTCTTTGGAAGGCTAAGATCTGTTTCTCCCCTTTTTCTCAGCCTTTCATAAGCTTCATCAGTGTACTGCTTTTTCCATTTTGCTATGGCCTTGGCAGTTCCAACCTTTGCATCAACCAACTCTTCTTTCTTTCTTTTATACTCCAAGGTAAGATCATCAATAACCTTTTTGTATTTACGCCAGTTTGGTGCTGACCCTTTCATGCTTGGATCTCTTTTAACTCTTTCAATTCTTTTGAGTTCTGTCTTGAGACCAACAAGTGGCCAATCTTGGAATTGTTCTTCCTTGGCAGGGTAGAACTTCTCACTCATGATTAGTGCCAGAATGTCTTTTCTCACATCTTTTTGCAGGCCAGGTTCTGGTGGTAAATTTGAAATTTCTTTACTCAAATCTCTAGCATAGTCTTCCATGAGTTTGACTTTGGTGAGTAAAAACTGATAATGACTTGAAACCACATTGTCATTTTCTCCTTGGCATTCAACCCTAGCTATTATTTCAGCTTGTCTAGCTTTTAGTTTTAGATATTCATCCATTTTTTTGGATTTCTAAAACCAAGCAGGGAAGGGAATTTCCTTTTTGAAGGATCATCCACTGTGTAGAACTGCCTCATTTCATTCTTTACTGCATGGAGTTCCAGTGGATAACTGGCAGCTGCTGAGGTAGTATCTGTAGAGTCATATCTTTGAAGAGCTATTGGATCTTTGATTGGATTGACCAATTTTGGAGGAATGAAAGATTCAGGTTTAGTGATTTTGTAAGGTACAGATGAAACATGTAGGATCGGTTTTGACACCAAACGATTGCGTAACGAACGTGTAACGTGCGGAATCCGTACACGTACGTGACCGAACACACAAGAACGTACTATAACCGTGATTCTTGATGAAAAATATGACGTGTACAAGCACCGAGAATCACGTAGAGAACTTTCTCTCTCTAGACTTTCTCTCTCTAAGATTAGCTCCTTAATTCCCCAAATGAGCAAAAGTCTTAAATGAAACACATAAAGCTCCTATTTATAGGCCAAGGTTTATAAAGTAGTTCACCTTATTTACAATAATGCCACCTTGCCTTTTCTATTAAAATATAACACTAAAAGCTTAGAATTCTTCGGTTTCTGCTACGGACTAGATTGACGGAGGCGATAGACACATAATGCACTAACAAAACAGGAACAGGTGCTGGTATGTCATCATCATGCAATTGAAGCTTTTTTCTTCTAGTATACACATTTTCAGGAGGAGGTGTTTCTGTTTGAGGTTTTGGAGCAAAAAGAATTATGGCTTGGGAAGGATTGTTAGAAGTGGTAGGTAATTGACTAACAGTTGTCGACACAACTGGTGCTCAACCAATGTTGTCACTACAACTGTTGATGTATCAACAGTTGTCTTTTGCTTTAAGGCAGGTGATGAGTTTTGTGATGATGGTTTTGTTTGTGGTGTTTGAGTAGTGATGGGGTGTGTCTGACTAACAGCTGTTGAAACAACTGGTGTTTCAACCACTGTTGCCATTACCACAGATGATGTGTCAACTGTTGTCTTCTGCCTTTTGGCAGGTGGCATTGGTGGTGGTGAAGTGATTTTTGGTAATGGGGATAAGGCAGTGGATGTAGTGTGTGTTGAAGTGGTAGTGGTGGAAGTTGTTTGGATAACAGATGTTGAAACCACTGAAGTAGCAACAACTGTTGATACAACAGGTGTTTTAACATCTGTTGGTTTGGAAGATTGATGTGTGGAGCTTTTGGAAGGTTTGGGAGTTTGTTTTGTGGATTTGGGATGTGTGGTTTTGGGTTGTATGACTTTTCTAGTAGACTTTCTTATGGGCTGAGGATTTTCTTGATCCTTTGGCTCAGAAATACCCTGCTCATTAATCTCCATAAAAACTCTCTTCTCCTATTCAAACCTTCCTTTATCCTTTGCCTCCATATCCTTTTTCACCCTTGCTTTTGCATCAGCAATGGCATTTAAGGTTACATCAACCTTTTTGGAACCATCTGGCAAAGGGATGTGTTCAAGCATACTTGAATTATCTGGTGCAATGTACAGACCATCTTCATATCCCTTTTTCTTCAACTGCCTCATTTTCTCCGCCTTTTTGGCATCATTTGGTGGTGGGTTATCCACAAAGATGATAGAGGGAGGAGCAGTGCCAGTGGTGTTCAGCAAGTGAGCCTTGATGGCTTTTATATCTGCCTGGGTGTCTTTGAACCTGGTTTCCATGATATTTCTGATCTTTTGAAGCTGAATTTCATGTTGCTGATCATCATTTGCTCTTTGTTGGTGAAGCAGAGGTTGAAATAATGCCCAAAGGTCAGTGGGAGCAGGTGGTGCCTGCTGTGTTTGTAACAACTGTTGCAGTATGGTTTTGATTTCTGCAACAGAAGTATCCAGTTTGTTAACCCTCTCCGTCAATTCTCGGTACATTAAACCATCACCCAATTTAATGGGATCATCTGATTTCCCACCACAGGTGGTTGTAACAGTGGTTGACTGAGGGAGACTTTCCCAAAAGTCATCCCTTGTTGCCCCTTTTTCTTGGAACTGGGGACTTCTTTCCTCAGCAGAGGTTACCAATCTAAGCTCACCAGTGAATACAGGATACACACCAGTGTTTAGAAAGGTTCCCATAGAAGAAATTGCCTTCAAGGAAGTCTGATTAATGAAACTACTGTCCAAGTGTAAACCAGTGGGTTCAACACTTGTAGTAGCTGCTTCACTTGAACTACTGACAGGAAGTACTTGTACATCCTGCAGTGTAACCTCCTCAGGTGTTGTTGGTGGGTTAGTAATGATAGGGAACTCAGACTCAATCACTTTCTGTGGCATGCTCTCAGTGATAGGTGGTTGAGAGGAACTGATTGCTATCTGAGTTATATCAACTGCATCCAACAAAAGTTTTGTTTGTGGTGGAATTGTGGCAGTGAGTATAGGAGTGGAAAGAGGATTTTCCCCGGGCAGTGGGCTGGGGATGATGCATTCAAGTGAGTCCAAAGCAACATAATTTGATGTCCCTATTCTTACAACCTGTTCTTTTTGAAAAGAAGCAGGAGGAGTTTGAGGCTCAGGTTGAGATATTTCTACCATCTGCTGTGAGGAAGTAGCAGCAGTGGTTTCTGGTGACTTTTGTGTTTTCACCGGCAGTTTCTCTGGGATCTCATCTTCCAGAGTTGCCTTTGTTTTAGGTTTGAGGGGCTTTTGTGTTTTCTTTTGTCTTGGTCTTTTGGTGGATTTAAGTGTGGGTTTCACAGCAGTTGTTTTGCTGCTATGATCACCTTGAGCAGTGGGCTCAGCAGCAGGTGCCTGAGGAGCAGTGGTAGCTGCTAAAGTCTGCTCAGGAACCCCTGCTTGTGTTTTGGACACTTTTGATAGCCTTGTAAATGTTAATGGTGTAAGGCCATTTATTCGAAAAGGTTCACCCTGGATGAGT
Organism: Helianthus tuberosus; assembly: GCA_030545235.1. NCBI lineage: Eukaryota > Viridiplantae > Streptophyta > Magnoliopsida > Asterales > Asteraceae > Helianthus > Helianthus tuberosus. The sequence goes on from JARYGA010047430.1 coordinate 24,693, forward strand.
ACATGAGCATCATCCTTTCCAAATTTATTTTGAAAATAAAAGCTTAGGAACCTTGGAAATAGTAAAAATGATTTGCTATCAACATTTTTTACCAAGTCATCAAAGATCTCCTGTGAATAGTTAAAGTTTTCCACATGCAAGATAGCATATGCCAGGTATTAGATCTTTAATTGAATTTCATTGAAAGCAGTGGTCTTATTAGAAACACACATAAAGAGGGTATGAAACAAAAACCTTGGGGCAAGGGGAAAACTGCCTTTTTGCAAAGTGTTTTTTTTTCATTTGCTTTGCATACCCTCTTTCTAAAAAATCTGTTTAATACTCTATTTTAGGGAAAGAAGTCTTACCTTGAAGATCATTGAGTTCAAACACTTCAGAGATGGTTTGTGGTGTGATTTTAACATCAACACCCTTTATCGAGGAATTGATGGCTATGGGTGTTTTATCTTGATATTCAAGTTTTGCATTTTTCCAAAATTCCCTCTGGGTTGCCAAGTAAATTGGAGCATCAGAAGTCAACAAAGTTTTGTACTTTGAAGACGAAAGGGCATCTATGACGGAATTGAACGTTTCAGTGTTACTTGGTTTTGTCAACAGGCCCAAGTAGTTATGGGGAGCTTTGTATCGAATTTCTATGGCCTTTTGACTGGATTTCCTTTTAACTGATGAAGACCGTGATTTTGCCATTTGAGGAAGAAGAACGATGATGAATTTTGAAAGAAATGGAGGATAACTGCTTTGAAAAAGGAAAAATGAATTCGATTCGACAGTTAAAACCCTGTTTGGGGGTTTTGATCAGGGTTTTATAGGGGAAAAAGTGAATGCTAACGTGGCAGCGGTTACAAAAGATCTGACGGCTATGAACTGTCCACGAGCCAACCCCTGATGAGTAATGGAACACAGTTGTTTTATGAAGCCACTGATGGAATAATAACAGTGGTTGCATTGATTACAATGAAAACAGTGGGAAACTTTAAGTTATCAGTGGATAGCCTGAAAACATTTTAATGCTTATAATTCATGAAAAATTTTCATTTTAACTATTTTTAAGATGCATGTTGAGATTATTAAAATAAAGTATTACATATAATCAGTTAGCATGCTGGGGTGATGTAATAAATACCGTTACATATAAACAACTCAGTGATATGAAATCTAACAATCTAACAGAGTATAAAACACTGATGTGATAAATATTGTTACATATAAATACTGTTAACATAAACAAAGGTAGAATATCAACTGTAGATGCTGAACCACTTTTGTTGTTGGGCAGTGGTTCGTATTTGAGTTTGTATGGGGTTTGTCTCGAGAGATAAACTTTATGAACCACTGCTACACTAAACACTATTACATAAGAAACACCGATACATAAATACTACAGTTGAATCCGCTGTAGTTGCTGAAGCACAGTTGCTACTAAGCAGTGGTTTTCCTTTCGTTGATCAGCCTTTAGGTACATAAGTGGTTGTCTTTAGCAGGGCTTTGTCCTCATCAGTGGATCGCCCTCATCAGTCTTTAAGTACATCAGTCTTTATAATGAGCAGTGGGGTGATGTGATAAATACCGTTATATATAAACATCTCAGTGATATGAAATCTAACAATCTAACATAGTATAAAACACTGATGTGATAAATACTGTTACATATAAATACTATTAACATAAACAAAGGTAGAATATCTGCTTTTAATTTGAACCACTGTTGTTGTTGGGCAGTGGTTCGTCTTTGAGTTTGTATAGGGTTTGTCTCGAGAGATAAAATATAGCTAACCACTGCTACACTAAACACTGTTACAAAAGAAACACTGATACATAAATACTAAAGTTGAATGCGCTGTAGTGTTTGAAGCACTGCTGCTACTGAGCAGTGGTTTTCCTTTCGTTGATCAGGCTTTAAGTACATAAGTGCTTGTCTTTAACATGGCTTTGTCTTCAACAGTGGATAGGCCTCATCAGTCTTTAAGAACATCCGTCTTTATAAGGAGGAGTGGTTAATTATAATAGTCCTTAGCATGATCAGCTGTTATAACCACAACATAACCCTTTGAGAGGAAGCAAGTGTCGGTCTATTCATTTGAGAGGACTCATTGACACTATTGAACCTCTGTTGTCTTACCAAACAGATGTTCAGACACAATTCAACATCAACATAATCTAAATCTTACTCAAACACTAAATAATAAATAAAAATAAAATACAACATAGATTCATAAAATTAAATTTATTCATTTATTCATGTCCTTAAAACTAAAAGTCCAATAATTACATGACATACTGAACAATATTAAAGTTCAAATCTAAGAATAACAGCAAGAATTAAGAAACTTTAGTTTCAACTCCATCGATTGCTAAACCTCTCGATGTATGTCCTTCAGCATCGCCATGAACTGCACATCTCTATCACCGCACTCTATATTACTGACAACACAAATAAGAAACAAACCTAAAATGAAAAGGACTCTTCTCAACTGTTGTAGCACATCTGAGTTTTCACGATATTGCACGAATCTATCCATACTTTCTATAAAAGAAGAAATCCCAATGACAAACCTGACGCAAGAAAACCTGACTTTCGATTTAACGAAAATCAAACAACGCAACTTTTCACGATGTTGCAACAATGAAACTGCAACATCGATATTGAAAGGTTGATGTGTGATGGGAAGCTTCATTGAAACGACGATGTTGGAACAATGATACTGGAACGATAACATATAAACATAATCAACAAACATTCGAACAAAGAAGTGTAATCGGAGATTAGCAGCTGAATCACGAGAAAGATGCATTTGAGAGAGAGAGAGAGATACGCACACATATATGACCGAATGAGATTTGAATGTGATAGCAGATAATTTTATCATATTTATAAGATTAGAATATACAGTTTGAATTTTGAATTTTGAATGTGGGAACTGATAATTATATCTTATTTATTGGGAACTGATGTTTATTGGTAATCGACAGTAGTATATATCCTTATATCCTGCTTTATTAAAATATTAAATATTAAATATTTGAATTGTTATGCAAAGTAGCAAAAAAAAGAGAGAGAAGGTCAATTTGAAATTACCATTTTGCATAAAATTACTGATATTATCAGTAATTACTGATCTGATTTGAAAGCAATTGTCATGATGACTTTTCTAATTTTTAAGAGATAATAACCGTCAGTTTGAAATTCAAATTTTGCATATTTTAAATGTCCAAAGCTCAAGAAATTAGCATTAATTACTGATTTGATTTTGCAACAAATAGTCATCAAGAATTTTTTTTAGTTTTTAATTTAACTTTAAATTTTATGATGAAAACAATGTTGGGGGAAATCTTACCTCATTGGAATGTAACGATTAGGTAAAATGGTAATTTCATTGTAATTCTAGTTTTTATTTGATAATTTCAATCTATCACTAATTAACACCATCAATAATAAAAAAGTGAGCAGTGGCTGTTTTTTAGGAAAACCGCTGATGGTCAATATCAATAGATGTCAACAATAAAAAAGTGAGCAGTGGCTATTTTTTCCTATCAGTGGATACCCAACAGTTTTTTAAACACTGATGTTTGGTCAGTCAATGGTCAACAGATGTTTGAAGAAAAATATGTTTCGCCTTATATATCAGTTGTCTGGACTTAAACAGAAATTTGACCTTAAACAGATGTTTGCCCAGAAACATAAGTTTGGCCATAAACAGAAGTTTGGCCATAAACAGAAGTTTGGCCATAAACAGATGTTTGACCTTAAACTGATGTTTGGTCAGTCAACGGGCAAAGCAATCTATTATCTGAGAATTCCCTGATTCTTACAACATGAAACACAACATCATCATCTGCAATAATCAGATGATCAGATGATATTAAATATACATAAAAATACTTATTCAGCTTAAAATTACAACGAAATTTAAAATCTAAGAAAAACACCAAGAAATTTACGAACCTAACAACAAAAATTTAGTGCTTTTAGCTTAAAATTTAGTGCTTTTAGCTTTAACCTCCACCAATGTATATCTCCGACAATCGCCATGAACTCCATGGAAGGACTCAATGCATTAACATCAGGATTTATAGAAAGCTGATCTCTAGTGAACAGACCAAGATGCAGTACATGAAAACACTTCTTCAGCTGTTGAAGAGTAGCCCTGTCCTCATATACTTAATCCTTAACTTTGTTCATTAAGAGCTGCTTTAAACCAAACTTTATGCTTCTTTTAATACAAAAAAGGCAGGAAAGACCATTGCTCTAGTAAGATAAAATCTTATCTTACAACAGTAGCAGATCCTTTCTTGCGTTTAGTAG